>JAEQML010048216.1:0-54554 GCA_016904865.1 Pissodes strobi | reverse complement strand
ATATGGAAAATTATATTTTCCAGAACAGACATAAAAGGAGTTTGTTGCCCAAATTTTCACGCAAGCCGTGTTCACTAAATTATTAATTCATAGAACCTGGCTTCGGAATACCAAAGGCTTGAGTATTGCAGGTGGCTGAAGGGTTAAGATAAAGGCGTAATATTGTAAGGAAAAATCGAGATTTGGACACATTTTTCCACACAAGCCCCTAGAAAGTATGACAAGGTACATCACTACTAGCCCGAAAAACATATTGGCTTGAGTGGCGCGAATAGATAAATAGATTTTGGGGTCGGAAAATTTTACGAAAATTATTTTCGATTTTTCAGTTATTTTCCCATCAACGAAATTATTTGCAATAAAAACTTATGAATTATAAGAATCCGTTAAAAACATTGGCTTGAGTGTAAAGCGTGGCCTTCAAATTTTCAGAAAATAAAAAATTGCAGGAAAATGGTAGGTATGGAAGTTGACACCATTTTTTCGCGCAAGCCATTTGGCATATGCTTAGAAAAAGTTATTCTATGACTAAATAACAAAAGGCTTGAGTATCGGGCATGGTTATCAAATTAATTATACATAATTTATTTAACAAAGAGCTGACAAAAAAATTCTAGAAATTTTCACCACTTTCCCACACAAGCCATTTGGCATATACGTAGAAAAAGTGATTCTAAGACTATATAACAAAAGGCTTGAGTGTCCCACATAGAGCATATTATTTATCCATAAAAGAACAAAAGATATAGACATTTTTATTTACCTTGCGTAAATTATAACAACCCTGCGTTGTTATTATTATCATTATTAGTTATTAATCGTATTATTATTCGGTTATTATTCCTATAATATTTTAAGTTTCTCTAATATTATAACTTTGATAAGCTTGAATATGAATATGTAATATTATTTGAATCACTTATTTGAGAAATCCCACATGTCCAACCCATTTAACGCTTTCAGCGCTACTTTAAAATATGTATTTATTTGAGAAACCCCACAAGTCACGGACATGTGGTGTTTCTCGAATAAACGGCTCCTACGCTGACGCGACGCCGCCGACCGACGCGACGTGAGGAATAACAATGCTTATGTATACTGAGTTTTGAAAATGTCGTCATCCGAGGAGGATCTTCCTGTGGAAATTATTCCTAAAAACGCAAGAAGGGACTGAAACAAATTATTTATAAAAATTAAGTGATTAAAAATGCACGAGTGAAGGGCAAGGAATATCTGATTTACAGAGGCGTCAAGGTAAAAGAACGGACAATGGGTGAACCATGCCGGTAAGAAAAATGATTTTGTTTTTGTCGATCAAAATATCACTTGTACGTTTTTCACTTTTAGTGAAGAGGGTACGCTGCGCTGTTTTCTGAAAATTCCCGAGGGTGATCGGCAAGAGATATTTGATACATTTTTAGAGACCAAAAATTAACAAGATGCATATTTGTAGGCTTTAATTGAGTGTTCGGAAATTTCACGTAAACGACCTAGATTAGATGAAAATAGGGCAAAGATCAAAAGCAAATCATATATGTACTATTTGCCTTATAGTTCGGGAAGTATAGTGCGTGTAAAACGACTTTTGTTAGTACCATGTGATCACTGTGGACTGTGTGCGGCGCTTGGCTAACTTATTGCCATTGGGACATTGACAGAAGAAAAAAATATCCTAGGGAATGCAAAACCTGAAAGGGAGGTCCGGCAAGTCGAGGAATATATTCGTTCATTTCCCGTAAAAACTCACATTATGGTAGTCGTGACTATCACTACCTTAGTGAAAAATTGGATATTATAGCATGAATTATTTCTCACGAAAAATCTCGAATCATCTATAAACTACAGCTTTTACCGCAAGATATTCAAGGAACATTTTAGCTTGTCTTTCGATAGACCACAGATTGATACCTGCTGCATCTGTGAGGAACTTTGAAACAAAATTAAGTCTAAGGTCCTAAACGACTTTGTGTTGACTGCATGGAAAATCTTGTCATCCCTGTGACACATTTTCATTTTACATGCATCAACTAAGGCGAGTCGCACACTGGAGCAACGAGCAATAAACAACACGCAACTAGCAATAGGCGATATTATCACCTATTAACACGATACTGCAGATCAAATGTGATCTCGCACACTGAGGTGATGCGATATTGCCTGTCCGAACAAGTTGGTCTATTCCGGCGATTTATATTGCCGGAAACAAACCTGCATGTTGACCGTTTCATTACCGGCGGACATTCAGGCGATAAAATTCGAAAAATTGCAGATGATTCTATCTCGAATATTAAATTTGTCGAAATCGTCGAGAAATACCCATGTATTGATGATTATAGTCGTGAAGATTATAGCAAAAGGCAGATGAAAGAAAGGGCATGGGCTGGGCTGCAATTGCAAATGCGCGGTAACAATTTTGAAATTTAATTGGATGTTGCTCCAATTTTTTTATCCATATGGCTGCACTATGGCACCTCAGTTCCACAAATGAAGGGTGACTCCAGGGTCTTCGTTATTTGCTTTTTCGACGTAGATACCACTAAAATAGTAAAACATCGTCATCACTGTCACTGTCCGACATTATTCACAAAAGATCGTCACTGTTTTCTGTTGCTTCAATGTGAGACACACGTACAATATTATTTTCCGTTGCTTATTGCCCGTTGCTCCAATGTGCGACCCGCCTAAGTGTCAATATTTTTAATATCCACAACCTTAAAACTGGAAAAACCAGGTTTTACGTATACCACGAAGGTATGGACAAAAAAAGGACCAATTGAGGTTTGGGGTCCTTTATTATGGATTTTATAAACAGGGAAATTCCACCAAACATTGAACATTTCCCCATTTTTTTCTGACGGATGCAGTGGTCAGAATAAGAACCATTTAGTTATCAGAATGTGTTTAGGCCTTGTAGACTTCGGACGATTTCAAAGGAACCAGTATTTCTCCGTAAGGAGACATTCGTACATGCCTTCTGACAGGGATTTTGCCATGATAAAGAAGTAAATTAATAAAAATTACAGGATTTTCCTACTAAAAGATTATGTTTCCTTGATTGTTAGTTCAAGTACTAAAAACAAATTTTCGGTATACCTAGTGGATGAAGAGAATACGTTGATCAAAATATATAATTAATATGATGACCACGTCCGACACTAAAGTTTTATGTTATATAGTCTTAAAATCACTTTTTTCCAAGCATATGCCAAAGGGCTTGTGTGGGAAAATGGTGGAAATTTCTAGATTTTTTATGTCAGCTCTTTGTTAAATTAATTATGTATAAATAATTTGATGACCATGTCCCACACTCAAGCCTTTTGTTATTTAGTCTTAGAATCACGTTTTCTAAGTATATGCCAAACAGCTTGCGGAAGAAAATGGAGACAATTTCCATACAATTTTCCTGCAACTTTCCGACGCAAGCCTTCGTTCTGGCCACATCCGATAGTCATGCCAATTTTATTGTAATGTCTAAGACGTCAATAACATTATATACTTTCATGGCTTGCATGAAAAGATAACTGAAAAATTGAAAATAATTTCCGTGTAATTTTCCGACCCCAAAATCTACTTATCAATTCGTGCCACTCAAGCCAATATGTTTTTCGGTCTTGTGACGATGTAAGTTTTCACACTTTCAATGGGCTTGTGTGGAAAAATGTGTCAAAATCTCGATCTTTCCTTATTTTAACCCTTCAGCCACCTGCAACATTCAAACCTTGGGTATTCCGAAACCAGGTTCTATTAATTAATAATCTAGTGAACACGGCTTGCGTGAAAATATGGGCAACAGACTCCTTTTAATCCAGTTCTGGAAAATCGAATTTTCCATATGTTATCCCCAGGGGCTACTCGTAAATTTTCCCCCATTTTAGTCAACATCGATGTACTTTTCAATATTCGAGGCTTGTATGCGAAAATGGGGCACCTAAATCTGTTACTATGTGACGGCCTATTAGTGTGAATTGTGCCCGTTCCCCTAAATTTGCCGGTGTGTTTATATTCCGATATTGGTTGAAGTTCATTAAACAATGACAGATTTATTTGAGTTTATAAACATCGAATTGTTGACGCCACATGCATATGATTTTTTGACAAGAAAGCATTTTAACGATTCCCTTGATTCAGCTTATTGACATTGGGTAGTAAGCTTATAAATTTGTATTTTACCAAATCATCCAATAACCAGGTTAAAAATAGATCTAGTGCAAATGACCACTTCTCTGGGAGCGTTTTTCCGGCTTATTTACGGCAAAATCTAGTATATTTCGTTAAATACATGAATACTAGATTACAGCATTATCATAACATACCGTAGTGACCTGAATTTCTCTCTTGATTGCGATATTACCCCACTTCCCCCTACATCTATATTTTATTACTGGGCCCTTACACCAGGGCCTTTTCCTATTTTTTTCTTTATTTAAAACATAAATATAGACACATTTTTTTTATTCTATTTTAGTCTTATCTCGCTTTTTAAATAATTTTTCACTCAAACTCTGACTTAGATTCATAAAAACCAATTAATTAAATGAAAATTGAAATACACGTAGGGTATATATTATATATGTATTAAGTTGCCATTACACAGTGGCGTATCGGCGTATATTTCATAAATGAATCTCATTTTAAAGTACAGGGTGGCTCGAATTCGTGTCTATGTATGGGGATCTCGAAAACCGTAAGAGATACAGTGTCGATCAAATTAAGGCAAAATTGCGCATTTAGGTGCCTAACAATATGCCGTTTAGAAAGTTTTAAAATTCCGAGTATTTACGGAGATATCCGGAAAAAACCGAAATTTTGAAAAATCGTTTTATTTTTTTCCTGGGCTTATTTAAAAACGGATTTCAAATCTAATTGCACTTTTGCATTGCCACTTTTCCCGCTCTATCCAATGACGATATCCAGTTTGAAATCCGACGTTTCGTCTTCAAGGGAACATCATCAACTTTCTTTTTTTAAATACGAAGTTAATTTTTTTTTATCATTTTTCAGATGGTATTGGCGTTATAAATATGAGTATGTGTTTTTATATTTTTTTATTTTATTTTATATTTTTATTTTTTTATTATTTTTATTTTATATATTTTTCTTTGGCATGATTTTATATAATTTAATTTAATATTCTCGTAAGAAATAATATTACTATTTTTTATTTTTAATACGCCCCAATTTTCCACTTAATACAAAAAACAAAATAAAATATTTTTAAAGAATATAAATATATCAAAAGTACCTACTTTAAAATGTTTAAAATTACGCCAAAGCAAAACATATAATTAAAAAAATAATAATAAAAAAAAAATAAAAAATAAAATAAAAACACATAATCATATTAATAACGCCAAGACCATCTGAAAAACCTTAAAAAAAAATTAAGTTCGTATTTAAAAAAAGAAAGATAATGATGATTCCTTGAAGACGAAACGTCGGATTTCAAACTGGATACCATCATTGGATAGAGCGGAAAAAGTCGCAATGAAAAAGTGCAATTCAATTTGAAATCCGTTTTTAAATAAGCCCAGGAAAAAAATAAAACGATTTTTCAAAATTTCGGTTTTTTTCGGATATCTCCGGATTTACTCGGAATTTTAAAACTTTCTAAACGGCATATTATTAGGCACTTAAATGCGCAATTTTGCCTTAATTTGACCGACACTGTATCTCTTACGGTTTTGGAGTTTCCCATACATAGACACGAATTCGAGCCACCCTGTACACTGAAGGAAAATAAGAAAAAGTGAAATGTACAATGTACAATCTAGACAATTTCCCTGTTTTGTTTTGCACCACACCAGGAAATATTGAAGCATTTAGGAGATTTCATATGACAAAAACAATCTTAATTTGGTCATCACTTATGGATTTTGTCAATCCTTACTAACATATTAAGTGCAATTTCATTCGAATATATACCTACAATCCATTCTCAGAAGATTGTTTATGGGAGAATCCTGAAACTTATATCGAACACAAAGAATCAAACTGAATTCGCTTTGGATTCAGCATTTATATTTACTGGATTCTTTTGCGAAACGTGAACTGCATAATTAGAGACATATTATTAAAAAGTGTTGAGCAAACATAAAAATAAATTATTGAGATTAAATGCACCCTTTAGATGTGACATTAGCGCAGCCACTAAGATGTGAATTTGAGCTCAAATAATATGGCAAAAAGTAAAAATAAATCTGAGGAATCTCTTATAGTTTCTAAAATCTTGGAGAAAGCTGATAAAGCGGTTTCTGTTAAAAAGTAAATTCTGGAAGATAATTCAAAATAAATATAACTTTTTTATTGCTACTTTTCTTCTTTATAAAATAGTCTTATCTTATCAGATTTTAAATCCCTTCAAGAGCTTTAGGCTCTCAACATCAACTTTATTTTCTTACATACCCAAACTCAATTAGATATCACACATAAATAAGTTAATAGACCCTTGATTTTCCGTTACGAGATAATATACCAAACAGAAATAAAAGGCTTCCTGAGCTGGTCTCTATATTTTTATTATTTCAAGCAATGAATGTGCCACATCATTGGTTAAGGAAACGTATTCAAAAATAAAATAAAAAACTGGGTTTGTATTTAGAAAAAGACCGTGTCTACTTTCACGCTAACGTGAAACCAAACAAACCAAGCAAAAATCGCTCTACGCTAGTACGTCATATTCTTAATATTTTGTTAAGTCTTCATATATTGAAACATCATTAGATGTTTTCCGCCAACAAAAACTAATCCAAGGCATGCTCAAAAATCCAGAAATAAATCTTTAGATGCACGGACTAAAGCCGATAGAACAGTAGCTGAATCGTATACACCTCATCCAACGAAGACTTATGCAATATACTCGAAAAATCTGGTATTTGCACATAAATCTCATTGAGACCCGGCAGAATGATATTATACGCGGACGATACTAGCGCGGAATGCCGACACAACGTTAAAAAATAGGTTCAGTATCATATTGTAAAAAAAGAAAAAGTGGCAGTAAAAATGTAATATTTTGAATTACATTATTTAAATACCGGCAGAATATACCGTTGGTGAGGTTCAAATTTGGGACACCCTTTACACTGTCTGTTGTGACCTATGGAATGGAAATAATGACACTGAATATATCTAATAAGAAAATAGATTTAAAACAGCACAAAGGACAATTGAAAGAACTGTGTTAAATTTTCGTTTGGGGAAACGCATTTGAAGCACGGAAATACTAAGAAAAACTAGACAAGATTGGAGATCAAAATTGAATCAGAAGTTGGCTCTTCTCTGATATAAGAAAACTTAAGAAAACCACTTCCAAATAAAGGCCTACGTCCATGCCAAATGGCTGTTTAAGAGAAAGACTAGGAAGGTATCTTCGTTATATGGTATACGTCTTTATAAAATAGCTATTTCAATAAAACGATTTTGACGGTAAACAACCGAACGCTATATTTCCAGAATTCAATCCAATTTTAAAACATAACAGAGCAATGTCGAGTTAGAACAAAAATTACACAAAGAAGTTAAAAATCAGTCTCTCTTGGGTTCTCTCGCGACTACGGCAAGGTAACAAAACGCTCCGCATCTAGGCACAGGTTGGGCAGCCAAAAACGCACCACCATCCGGCGAATGCTCATACAGCATAGGTGGTTTGGGTCCATCTTTTCCAGTTTTGTCTCCCCATTCGTCCAGGTTCACTTCTGTAACTCCGCCGGGCTATAAAATATCAAACATATGAAAGGTGAAAGGAAATTCTTGTCTTGTTTATAAATGTGTTGTGCATTTTGTGTTGTAACTGTGAATTTTCAATAATTTGATGTTCTTCAAAAAGAGCTTGAGAATATTATTACATGATTATACGTCTCTAAAAGGTCTGTACAGGGTGGCCAACTAAGAATGCGAGGTACTGTATCTGGGAAACTATCCATCGTAGAGACTTGCGGCAAAAAATGTAATTACTAAAACGGTCAAGAGAAAAACCTGGAAAATATTTTCAAGGTTCTAAAATCACCACTAGGGGGCGTAACTGCAATCTTGAATCTAAAAAAGTGATGTTTCTGTGAATTCCGCTATATTAACCTAATAAAAAAATTCCACATGTTTGAAGTTGAGGATAATGTAAAACTTTTTTGTTTAATGCTTTTTGCCGTATCTCTAAAATAAAGTGGTGGGGGGTATTCAAATTTTTTTTAAATAACACCATGTATTTGCGAAACGGCTAAGCCGATTTTAACAAACTTGAGTTAGTTCAAAGGAGCTATTCTTGGGCTACAAATGTTGTATTACTTAAAGTTTCGTTAGTTTCACATGTCGCCGCTAGAGGGCTATTTTCGACATTCCGACAGAAATGGTTAATTTTCTCAAAAAAATTAAATGCATTGATATGATTTTTTTCCCATGAAAAAGTAGCTAAATAATGGCTAAACAAGCTTGTATATAAAAAATAATGCATTATGTGGGAGACACGGTGAATATACACTCTATTTCCCGCGTATTTCCTATGTTTTAAAACATCTGCTTATAAACAATTGCCGTAATTTATTATTAAGACACTGTCGGTGTTCAGTTATATTTGTGACTAATTTCGCAACATCAACTCTTTTAAGAAACACATATTTAAAAATCATCCCAACCGGCCAAAAGGCAATAAGCCTGTGCAATTTAGGACGGTACTCCTTTTGCCACCGGAGTAGCCTAAAAAGCTTATAGTAAATAGAGGTAAAATATTAATGGCTTTCAATCTTAAGAAAGATTAAAAGATAGCTCATGTGAACCAAAATTGTATATTTTGAAAGATAATCGTTTAGCTCACTCTAAAATTAGGGTGAGTGTTTTTGAGCATACTCCATGCTCTACATATTTTTTGGCTAGTCTCAACATGCACTAAATTTTGTGTTACTTATATGCTAACAAGCTCTATGTAATCAATGGAACTTTCTTTTCTAGTTTCGTTTTCAAGTATTAATTAAACATCTTCATCAGCCAATTTAGACAATTTTTGAAGATCACAATTATGTATGTATTTTCTTTCTTCACAAACATACAAATTTTTACTGATTTATGCTTGTTCGCTATATCTTGAATATTATCAATATACCACATAAAGTTGTAAATGATCTTTTTTCCACCTTTAATAAGTTTATGTTATTTTGTTAAATGGTTCTGTTATAATATTACATATTACTTAAGTGTTATTTTCCTTCTGATTTATAATGTCGCCTTTACATTCCTAATTAAGTTGTTAAAAACCTATTTTTGTAACGAATATTTATTTATACAGGGTGAGAATTTGAAAACTTACAATGGCTATATTAATAATTAATCTTATAAAAATGGTATTTCTACAAAAAAGGGGGGGGGGGGAATAAAAATAAGGTATTTTGCAGACCATTCTCACCCACCCTTGAAGCACAGTTACTAAGTACGGAATTTTAGAGAATTTTTGAGAAAATGTTTTAAACTAGCTTTTGCAAAATTTGGCAGAAACATTAAAAAATAAATTAAAATACTCTATTTTTTGCAGTAAATCAAATACCTGTTTTTTCTGAATTTTTAAACTATTTTCTATATATATTTTTATTAGTAATTAGAATATTATTATTTAGATTAATTAATTTTTTGGAATACTTCGATAGGTATCACTTATCATTTGACGCAATTCTTCCAAAGAAGGCGGCTGGATTTTGTAAACTAATGATTTAATATAATCCCTATAAAGTCCATAGAGGTAAGGTCAGATGATCTTGACGGCCACTGAGTTGTACCTCTTCTGCCAATCCACTGGTTTGGATAATTTTTAGGCCAACTACTGTCTCGCCATAGCAACATAATGTCGGGTTGCACCATCTTGCTGGAAGTGTAGAAGATTTTCGTTCAAATTTAGTTTGCCTTGTAAGTTTCTTTGGTTTTCAAGTTCTTGAACAATCGAGGGCTCTATAGTTTGT
Organism: Pissodes strobi; assembly: GCA_016904865.1. Classification (NCBI taxonomy): domain Eukaryota; kingdom Metazoa; phylum Arthropoda; class Insecta; order Coleoptera; family Curculionidae; genus Pissodes; species Pissodes strobi. The sequence goes on along the minus strand of JAEQML010048216.1, from coordinate 44,616 downwards.
TTAAGCATTTGAGCATAAACTTGGCCGGTTAAATTTCCTTAAATAAAAAAGGACCTGTGACATTGCCTACAAGTAAGCCCGATCAAAGATTGTTTTTTTTTGGGGATATTGAGTGTGCCCCTCTGTAAAAAGATTTGGATTAACGTCACTCCAGTAGTGATAGTCTGACAATTCTGTTTATTCACATGACCGTTTCAAAAAAAAAATGGAAAAATCATCAATGAAGCAATTTTTTTTTTATAAATTCGAGTGTTGCCGTAATTCCCCGTGTCATGGCTTCACAAAACTAAATTCCACTGTCCGGATCATCGTCGCCAAGTTCTTGCAAAAGTTTAATTTTGTAAGGGTAAAATGTATGCATTCTATTACTATCTCTGGGTACGCCGCCGCCGCCGGTAACCGCTGCTAAATGACATGTCGGCATCTTTTTATCCAAAACTCTAGATTGTTGTTTTTTTTATCAACAACGGATCCAGTTTCTTGAAATTTTGAATCCAAATCTCTTATGTAGACGTGGCTAACGTTTTTGTCAGGATGCATTTCATTAAAAGTAATGGCAGTTCTCAAATAGCACATACCCTGAGCACCATAAAGACAAATCATTTCTAGTCGCTCTTCCGAAGTAAAATAAATCCGAAGAAAGAATACAGAGTCAAGTCAAAGAGTATATAACGTAAAGAGAAGACAGCCGGCGAATTTCCTTTGATCTTTCGTCAGCCGTTTCAATGACCTCGTCCCTTTAACTCGGAGATATCGCGACGTTGCCGGATGTAACTTTTTATCAAGGCGGGCGATGTTGACGTCAAGATGGCGAATAATCGATTTCATCACAGTGGGTCGAAATAACGAAAATGAGGACAAAATTTACTAAATATCTAATACTTTCTGCTAGGATAAAATTTTATATCGAGTGATTTTCATTCAAATTCTCCGACTTTGTTTAAACTTTTGCATTTTCTTAAAATCTCAGTGCTCAACTTATTTTATTTAAAAAATGTGATAAAATTCAGTTTTTTAATGTTTCCGGCGAATTTTTATTAAAATTTATTCAGGACGTCTAAAAGCTTTAATTAATCAAATAAGAATTTCCTTCAGTTTAAATTAAAAAGGTGTAATCAATATTTTTCGATTATTTTAAAGAAAAGTTTCATTCAAGACATAGAGAGGATAAACCCTTAGTATGTAGATAAACCATCGAAAAAGTAAGTTCTATTCGAATCTCACTTTAAAGCTTCATATTCACTTCCGCAAATTTCGCCTTTTTTTGACAGTTTTCGCGCGAATGTAAGTTTTGGTCCATACTCATTGACGCGAAATTTCGTCGGCGAATGTTTGCTAAAAAGTTAAAATAGTTTTAACTTTTTTGCGAATTTATGCTTTTAGTGGAATAGGTTTTATAGGTTAGGTCCAAGTACCGGATGATGTAAGCAGGTTAGTAATATATTTTTAAGTCTAGAATGGGCTCAATTAATCTCATTTCTGCAACTAAAATGCGAAAATCGCATTTTAAAAATATATTTCTAACCGAAATTTTTTTTTTCTGGTGTCATTTAGCTGGTGGCTATTTCGTAGTTTTAGGATAATTACCAAAAGGACGCAAACGGAACATAAAATAATAATATCTCCACCGTAAAAAATTATAATTAATATTATTATCCAATGGTCAAAATATCTATTCTACAATTGTACTAATGAACCCAATGCCTGAAAAGAATAAACAAATAAATATAGCAAAGCAGTCAAGAAATTTGAGGTTAATTCACAATTATGGCAGAATTCGTAAAAAAATAAAATTTTTTTCGCCGCGAATAATTTTAAAGCTGAAAATGACATTTTATGTCAAAAAAGGCGAAATCGCGAAAGTGAGTATGAAGCTTAATTATGAGAGTAGAATTTTCTGAACATTTAACAATAAAATTAAAACAATTAATGTTTTATCAGAAATCCGAGGATTTTTTGAGAAAAGTCATGTAAAATGCATGTATTGTAGGTAAGCAAAATTTTACCGAGTGATTGTTAAAAGATTCTATAAAATGAATTGTGTTACATATCATAATTAAAGTTTACACACCTAATTTCAATTACGCAATATGAATTAAAAAACTAAACCAATCGTCTCCCTAATAAATCTAAACTTGACCTTTACGAGATATATTTAACCCACTGTGTTGGCTGATCGTCCTTGCTTGACGATTGTGTCCGATATAATCCGATAACATACGAGGCGCCCTTTAAGTCGGAGTTCTAATCTATCCCTCTCTAATTTGATTGCTCTGTCTTACTGTCCTCTCTTTACATTATATACTCTTTGGTCAAGTGATCACAGCAGCAAGCGCCTTAAATTTTAAATGATTTAAAACATGCACATTTTATTGAAGATTTTACAAAAACACGTATTTGCTTTATTGGAAAAAGAGACTTCTAGCACTACAATAGTGTTTTAATTTAGGTTTAGGATCAGTTTTAAAACATTTACTCAACATAATATAATTAAATCCCATTCATTTTGGTATCGCTGAAAAGCATTTTTAACAAGCTTTTCAGAGTGGTGTCACAAGTTGATTATCATTTAAAATTTTAAAGTGCTTCAGGGGTGAGTGAGGGTGGTCCGAAAAAAACATCTTTTTTATTCCTCTCCGTTTTTGTACAGGGTGATCCCCTATAACGTCGCCCCCCTATAACTTTTTTATTTTAAGTGTCCCAAAAAAAATAGAAGTATGGTTATGTACGTACTGAAAAATACTTTTTTTCTGCGTATAAAAAATATTGGAAAAATGATCAGTATACAGGGAAAACCAAAAAGTTATTTTTTTTCAATGAAACACCCTATATATGAATTTATTTTTCGATTCCTTGTAAAATCTAAGCATATTTTATGTATGATGTTATACCTCTAAAGTTATTAGTTTCACAGCTATAAGCAGTTGAAAATCGGTACTTTGGCTACTTTTCACCTTGGTAGCAAGAATATCAACAGAGATGGAGTAAAATAAATTTCACATTCCTATCTTAACTTTTCAAGAGCTATCTGACGGTACTAACTGGCAGGCGGTACCATGGGTACCAAATCTGGTACCTCGGTAGGTACCATAAGTTAGCACCATCAGATAGCTCTTGGAAAGTTAAGATAGGAATGTGAAATTCATTTTACTCCATCTCTAAGGATCTCCTTGCTACCAAGGTGAAAAGTAGCCAAAGTACCGAATTTCAACTGTTTTTAGCTGTGAAACTATTAACTCTAGAGGTATAACATCATACATAAAATATGCTTAGATTTTTACGAGGAATCGAAAAATAAATTCATATATAGCGTGTTCCATTGAAAAAAAATATACTTTTTGTTTTTCCCTGTATACTGATCATTTTTCCAATATTTTTTATACGCAGAAAAAAAGTATTTTTCAGTACGTACATAACCATACTTCTATTTTTTTTGGGACACTATACTATACTGCACTACTATACTGATCGCTTTTAAAAATTTTTTTATACGCAGAAAAAAAGTATTTTTCAGTACCTACATAACCATACTTTTAATTTTTTTGAGACACTTAAAATAAAAAAGTTAAAGGGGGGCGACATTATAGGGGATCACCCTGTACAAATGGCATATTTTGTTTTTTTTAATATCTTCACTTTTCAAATTTGTATACTCACTTTTCAGAATACCTATCGGATTCTATTGTCATAAATATTTACTTGTGAAGGGCACATTATGTGATTTTAAATTTTAAATTTGACTTGCAAATGAGTTGCGTCCTTTTCTATATAAACCAAAAAAAGTTAATTCAATTGACGATAGTTGTAGTTTAAAATTGTCACCCTGTACGTACGTACTATGCTGTTAATTATAAAAATCCTATTTTTTTTTTAATTGAAAGTTTTCTTATTTGCTTCTGGCTACTTTTGTCTATTACCATAATTTACTACCGTAATGATTTTTCTCATAATTTTACACTGGCTCTCTTATATATTTAGAATATTGTTGTTATAAATGTGCCATAAATGTTCTGCGTGTATGTAATATTAGAAATTAAATATACTATATATAAATCAATTTTATGCATATATCATCACAGACAACATTTCTATTTTGTAAAACATTTAACTATACAAGGGTATCGAAACTCAACGTGTAGATTCCATCACAATTCAACATTTTATAACAAAAATATATTTTTATATGAATGTCATGGTCTTCTCGTTCACCAGTAACATAATTGTTAATTACCTATGTGCTATATTTCTTCAAATTTTTGAATAAACTTCTTACAATTCTACAAGTTAATTTTAATTTCTATAAGGAACCATAATTATTTATATACATATTTCTTTTTAATCCTTAGTTGTTGCCAGCATTGGCAACACGATCCTAATTCGTATGGACATGGCAAAAGACATTACAAAATAATTTAAAAGCAATAAAAATTGAAAATGTAACACTGTTATTCTTAAAGGTCCATGTGGTATATATCGCGTCGCTCAAAGTACGTATCCTTCCAGCAGTTGGCGCATTGATGGTTTTATCTCAAAACTAAGGGCATTTGTGAGTTGGGGGTAATTTTTGTCCTGGTTCCTTTTTAGGGATATTATTTTTCAGTTTAGAACGCTTTTGGGCTCAGCTGCCAAGTGCAAAGATTTAAAATAAATTTAACTTAAACATCTGCTAATCTACGAAATATCAATTTAAAATAGTTTTTTTAGGAAAGATTAATAACAAATAAATTATTGATCTCATACTTATAAACGTAGTTTATTTTTCGTTGCTTTTAAAGATACTATTTTTTTAAAAGAATCCAAGATTATGTTTTTGCAACAATTTTATAAATTTTACGTGTTTTTTTATATTTTGTAGTAAATGAAATTTTATTATTTATTTAACTCAGTATTTTTTAGCGTTAGAGGTAGATTATACGCTTATTTTAATTTACTCGTGAATTTGAAATACTTTCAGTTTTGGCAGGGCCGAACATCAGGAGAGAGTTAAAGATTTATTCTTGAAAATCTAAATTACAAAAGTAAACGAAATATACGATATCAGCATAAATATTAAATAAGCAGAGCTCTCTACCTAGGGTTGTGTAACTAAACGCGGACCGAAGAATACTCACTTTTATTTTTACGTTAACACGGAAAATAGGCTTGCTTGGCGACGTACTCGCCGGTGTGTACTTTCCCAGCAAAAAATGATAACCATCGAGCGTAGTTCTTGAAATAGAACAGCTGGCTTGAATTGTAAAAAATCCCAGGAAGGAAACCTTAATAAAAATAAAAAGGACCAAAGAGAATTGGGCTCGATATTGTGGTAAAAACCCACAGCTGGTTAATGGGGACAACAGGTAGAAAACTCTGCGACAACAAAATATGGTCAACTATCATTCGAAATGCTTAAATAAGAGCTTGATAAATAATACATATATATAAATATAAACTACACATTACGTGAGAGCATTCGCCCACATCACCCCCTGCCAGTGATAAGGCTAAGAAAGTCCAGCCTGGAAACGATCAGGAAATCTAACTACTCGGCCTCTCTGAGTGGTTCGTCGCTGCTCAGCAGGAGCAGGATTCACGTCAGCATAGTCGGCTGCAGGCACGTCTGTAGGCGGAGGAGCGGCCTGGGTGGCTGGAACGATGGTGTAGCAGGGTCTGCGGTGGGGCGGCGAAGTCTTCCAAGTCTTCTGATAACATAAATGCCGGTTTGAGACGTTCTATGCTGACTGTGACGTCACGGCCGTGCATGTGGATGATGAACGTCTTATCGGACCTTTTAAGGACCTTAAAGGGACCATCGTGAGGCTGCTGCAGTGGGGCTTTGGAGGCATCGTGCCATAGAAACACATAGTTTGAGGTCGCAAAATCCTTGTGCACGAAGATTTTCCTGCAACCATGTTGGGTGCCTGGTGTTGGTCGAAGTTCTTGCATGTGTTCTCGAAGTTTCTTAATAAACTCAGGTACGCTGCTGTCTGTCTGACGATTTGCGGAGAGAAATTCCCCGGGGAGTCGGATGGTCTGTCCATAGACCATATCCGCAACACTGGACTGGAGGTCTTCTTTCCAAGCAAAGCGAATGCCTAAGAGGACTGTCGGTAAGCTGTCGGTCCATCGCTGGCTGGGGTGGCACCTGATAGCGGCCTTGAGCTGACGATGGAATCGCTCCATCATGCCATTTGCTGCAGGATGATATGCCGTGGTGCGCAGGTGAGTTGTACCTGTCAAGCGGTTCAGGTGCTTGAACAAGTGCGGCTCAAATTGACGGCCTTGATCGGTTGTGACTCTAGTGCCAAACCGACATATCCAATTTGTATAGAAGGCTTCGGCTACAGTTGCAGCTTCTTGGTCCTGCAGGGGAACAGCTTCAGGCCATCGAGTAAAGCGGTCAATCATCGTGAGGCAGTAGCGGAACCCATTAACTGTTGGCATTATCACAATGTCCATGTGTATACGCTCAAACCTTGCTGAAGGTGGCATGAAAGGAACTATGGGCGTAACAGTGTAACGGCTTATCTTTGCTCGCTGACAGTCCAGACAAGTTTTAGCCCAAGCTCTGCAGTCTTTCTTGATGGATGGCCACACAAAGCATTGCGTTACCATCTTGACAGTTGCATTGGCTCCGGGGTGAGAAAGGCAATGGACAGTGTCAAATGCAAATGCTCCTGAAAGGTTTGGTAATAAAAGGTCTAACTGCTGCAGTAGAAACATCGCATAATAATAAGGTATTGATTCCGGGAATCTGCATGCGCTTCAACTGCAGAGAAGAGTTCTCCTGCTGCCATTTCTGGAGTTCGATGTCGTTTTTCTGCGATGTAGCGAGGGCTTCAAAGTCTAGAATAAATTCTAGTTCTTCAATGCGCGATAAAGCATCTGCCACTACATTGTCTTGACCGGAAACTTGCCGAATATCGGTGGAAAATTGGCCAATAAAATCTAAATAGCGGAACTGGCTTGCTTTTTGACGAAATGCAAATGTTATAGGCTTGTGGTCCGTAAAAATTGTAAATTGTCTTGCTTCTACCATATGACGAAAATGACGAATTGCGAGGTATATTGCCAAAAGTTCGCGATCGTAAGCACTATATTTCTGCTCGGCAGGCCTAAGTTTCTTCGAAAAAAAACTTAGGGGCTGCCATGCACTTTCGCTCCACTGTTGTAGGGCGGCACCCACGGTGAATTCCGACGCGTCACAAAAAATGGCGAGAGTCGCGTCGAATTTTGGATGAGCAAGCAAAGCAGCCTGTGCAAGGCTTTCTTTGGTGGCTTCAAAAGCCGCGGATGCCACAGGTGTCCAATTAACGGGTGTTTTACCCTTAACATTGTTTTTTAAAAGTTCGTTTAACGGGGCTTGCGTTACGGCAGCTTTAGGTAAAAATCTGCGATAAAAGTTTATCATATCTAGAAACTGACGAAGCTTTTTTGCTGTATCCGGTCGCGGAAATGTCCGAATCGCGTGCACTTTCTCGGGTAACGGGCGAGTACCTGCTTCGGAGACTAGGTAGCCAAGAAAAACCACTTCAGCTTGACCGAACACGCACTTCGCGGGGTTAATTACGACTCCATATTTCATTAGTCGCTCGAAAAGAACCTTTAAATGACGTAAATGCTCTTCTGGTGATGTCGAGGCGATTAAGATGTCGTCGATATACGCGTAACTAAAATCTAGACCGTGAAGCACTTCGTCGATAAAACGTTGAAAAGTTTGTGCCGCGTTCCGAAGGCCAAAAGCCATAAATCGATATTCCAATAGCCCGAATGGAGTTATAATCGCGGTTTTCGGAATGTCTTCTTCGGCTACCGGGATTTGGTTATACGCGCGCACTAAATCTACGGTCGAAAATATTGTTTTTCCGCGAAGGGAAAAGTCTTCAATGTGCTTAATAGGATAGCAATCAGGGATCGTTCTAGCGTTGAGTCCGCGGTACTCCTCACATGGTCTCCATTCGCCCCCTTTTTCGGCGCTAGGTGAAGAGGTGCTGCCCAACAGCTTTCGGAGGGTTGTGCGATTCCTAATTTGAGCAGCTTATCAAATTCTTTCCTGGCAGCTTGGTATTTAACAGGAGCGAGTCGGCGTGGTTTGTGCGAAACTGGTGGTTCAGGGGTGGTCGCGATGTGGTGCTTCGTTGCGTGACGGATCGTTTTAGGAGTTCCTTCTGGGCGAGTAATGGCTGGAAACTGCTTTAACAATTCGTGAAATTGAGACGAGCCCATGACCGTTTTAATGGAAGGTATACTACACTCCGTCACCTCTCCTGGAAAAGTAAGCGTAGTGGTAGAGTCGACTAGGCGTCCATTAAGTAGATCCGGAAGTAATCCATAATATGCCAGAAAATCTGCTCCGAGAATGGGTTTAGAAATGTCGGCAACTACAAACCTCCAAGTGAAATCCCTGCGTAGGCCGAGATCGAGTGTGAAAGTACAGGTACCATAAGTCGTTATGTTAGTTCCATTAACAGCGGAAAGTACATAGGGTGACTTTTCACGCGGTTCTGGAAGTAGGTGATGAGGGTAAACACAGAGATCTGCTCCTATATCCACTAAAAACTGCACATTGGTTGACTTGTCTCGAACGAATCAACGGCGGGATTTAAGTAGGCAATGGTCGCTACCCGCGATTAACGATTGCCAGCTTCGTTTTCCGACTCCTACTCAGGCTGATTGCAACTTTTAGCAGCTTCACCAAATTTATAATGGTACCAACACATACGGGATTGAGAGCAGAAAGAGTGTCCTGGGGTAGATGGACGCCGAGGACGGGAACCGGAACGCGATCGATTTCGCTCAATGTTCGTTAATCATGTCTCGATCGAATCAAGTCGCACTATCACTCGTTCCAAGTCTATAGCGAGTCTCTGGATGTCGCTGGAATGGCTGGTGATCGGAGCACTTGTGGTGGCGATCGATGGACGTGACGATAAAATATCGTAGACGCGATCAGCGGTTTCTGCTGCTTCGGCCAAAGTGTTACTTGTAGAAATAGCAACAGTGGTTTGTATGTCGGTAGGAAGGCGACTCTGCCAAATGGTTCGTACCAGTGAATCTGGAATTGCTGTACCTGCTAAGCCTTGAAGTCGTCGAAGGAACTGTGATGGTCTGTCGTCGTTCATTCGTTCTTGCTGAAGAAGCTGCTTTGTTTTCTCCTCCTGTGACGTACTTAACCGCTTGATCAAGCCTTCTTTCAGTCGATTGTACGAGTTTGCATCAACTGGTTGCACAATAATGTCTCTCACTTCACTACTAAATCGGCGGGGTAGTGCCTTGAGTACACTTAGATACCTTTTTGCGTGGTCGTTGATGGATTCAGAGGTGAATTGTAATTCCACCATGGTAAACCAAATTTCCTAGTCTGACGGGTTGAATTCCGGGAGCGGAGTGGCGACAGAAATCATTCTAGCGGTAATGCATCCACTTCATTAGGCATTATCGTAAAACTCGCGTAACTGCCACAAAAATACACAAATAACTCACGAGATCACGTCGGGCTCACCACTTTAGCGCAGGGCCGAACATCAGGAGAGAGTTAAAGATTTAGTCTTGAAAATCCAAATTACAAAAGTAAACGAAATATATATATCGAATTTAACCTGCGGATAAAATTAACCGGAACTTTTAAACCTCCGGTTAAATTCAAAGTTACTATCATTCGATAGCTTATGAAAACCCAAGATAGGAATATGCAAACCGTTTTCTTTGATCTCGTGCGTTTTAAATTTTAGTCTGTCAAAGTGTCAAAATGCCCGACTTTCAACTGTCAATATTTGGTAAACAGCTAAAGATGGGTATAGGATATTATACACAAAATGTGTTTAGATTTTTCTAGAGAGTCCAAAAATGTAGTAATATACAGGGTGTTCCATTTAAAAAAATACCAAAGTGACCCCTAGCACTTTTATTTGATGTTCAATTGTTTTTTGCTGAACATATCCACATTCGCGGGAGAAAATTACATAAGATGGCTATTTCAGTTTTTTTTTTTATTAAAGTACAGGGAAAGTAAAAAAATCGCCTTGTCTAGTCCTCGTTGGATAATCCTGTACAGTTGTCTTCAATATAATGTGTAATATATTTGTGGCTTGTGAATCTGCTTATCATATTTCAAGTTTCAAAAAAGTGTGGCGTTGAGGTTAATTTTAATAAAATTAGTAAAGTTAGCCTTGAATAGTTTGTGTTAGTTTAGGTTAAATGTGGTTAGATAGGGTTAGTTGTGATCGTTTTTCTATGATAAAACACTAGCAGTCAAGGGGTAATTGTTTAGTAACTACCTATATGGGCCCAAATAGAAGACCTATAAAAAAATTATGACGTACTAATTAATCTCCATGGTCAGTCAAAAGGGAATCCAGTTAAACAAACGATAATAAGTTATGGATATAATTTTTAAGATAACTTTTAAAATAATTGTTTGGATAACTGGGTTGATATAAGACACTTTTGACTGATCCTGTATATTATAATTATCTCGCAATTGTTACGAATCTTCTATTTGAATTCAAAGTTTTCATTTCCGACCCCACGACCTTTTGTTAACGACAAAAAATGGGCGTGGCACGCCGAAAATTCGGCATCCGGCGGAGCCTGCGGCGAGCAGTACAACAACACCAGATAGGTGCCCACCTGAAAAAAGTGCGGGCCGCACAGTGCCCACCAGGAAAAGACATGCTGGCGACGCCACTGTATACTTGGATGTGTATGTTTTTGCACTTTAAATACATAAATTGATTGCCGAAATATGAATTCTTCAAATTTCATTCAAAGTTCCAAGAAAGTTTCGTAGCTGTATTTCTATGCCACCCCAATAGAGCAAAAAGCAGGTTGATTTCAAAATTATTTTAAAAGTATTATTTACTTCATAGAAGGCACCGCATTTAGAAACAAAACGTAGTCGAACTATGAACAAGAGATACATAATATATACAATGTATATTTTAATTTCATTATATACCTTGAAGGTGAAGGTAAATATTATAAACCCACAAATTTTTATATTCTTTGAGAGGATTATCGTAAATTGAACACTTTTAAAATTAACTAACCAATAACCATGGGAGAGTCAATTTTATTTATAAAAAATCATGGCGTGGCACGAGGCCTGAGCGGTTAACCAGCATTTGATTAGGTTACGGGACGGGGCAAGGGAGAACATGCTGGGCGGGGCTTAGAGTGAACCTTCTAGTCTACTGTTAACGTTTGGTGGCACAGGGCAGGTTTGTAGACAAACCTGTGTTGCCAGATTTATTCTTTAATTCTATATGATTTTAAATTAAAATGGTACATTTCTCTTTTTGACAATTTTATGTTAGTGAATAATTGTGTTGTGCTCATTTTAAGCAGATATTTATTATTCCTGAAATTATTATTTTATATAACGGTAATTATTGTTTATACGGTTTTCTGCTATTTTTCGATTATAGGTTTCTAGGGTTCTTAGATTTAGGAATTGCAAATATACTGGCAGAGAAGCAATTTTTTTAAGTTATGTTTGAAATTTAGAAATGATTAACGGGTTTTCGGCCAAAATGGTTTATTAAAAGATAATTTGTTTTGCGTAGCGATGGCCCTCCGCTCGCTTCGCTAGCTACGGGGGCGCAACCAACAAAAACTAACCAAAACTAACCCAAATTAAAAAAACATAACCTTGAAAAATTTTTCAAAATCTCTTTTCCGCCAGTATATTTGCAATCCCTAAGGACACTAGAATGTACCTACATAAGTATTTTTCGATTACAAAATAGCACAAAACCGTATAAGCATTAATTAATTACCTATATAACTTATTAAAGCGAAGCAAAGCGATAGCGGTATTAAGCTGTTAAGAATTGATATTATTTATTGATCTATGTCAAAGGTCGAGAACAGGATTTTAGGCGCATGATTATTTATCTTGCTGACCATATTTTATTTCCTTATATTCCTTGCGTTTTTATACAAGCGTCTAGCCTCTGCGGTATAGCTATTCGCAATTATGCGCAGTTGCGTTTCAGGATCAGCTCCTGTGCTTGTAATATGGCGACCCGGGTTCAATCATATATTTAAAATATATGGGTTCAATTCCCATCGGTGTTTTTTTTTTTCAAGGTTATGTTTGTTAGTTTGGGTTAATTTTGGTATTGTGTTAAGCAAGGTTGTTCAAGCGCGCTCGTCTTAATGCGCTTGTTTGGTTAATTAAAGTTAGTTTCGATTATTTTTGCTTAACCTGGAATACAGAAGCTTGTTTTTTTACTTTGGTTAATTAGCGTTAGTTTTGGTTAGTTTGGTTTAGTGTTGCTTAATTTGAGTTAGCTGAGGTTGGTTTAAGGACAAGTGCGCACAGCACGCTTTTTTTAGTTATTTTGGCAAGTTGTTAGTTCGGGATAGTTTGGGTTAGGGATAGTTAGTTACTTTGGGTTAGTGTTGGTTAATTTGGGTTAGTAGCACGTAGCGCGCTTGTCTCTTTACTTTAGTTAATTAGGGTTAGTCTGCGTTGGTTTTGGTTAGTTTGGGTTAGTTTTGGTTCGTTTAAAGACAAGCGCGAGTAGCGTGCTTGTTTAGTTAGTTTGATAAGTTCTTACTCTACTTTTTGAAACATTCACCTGGGACATTTACCTACGTGAAAATCAAGAATGTTAGTCAAGTGTGACAACATTGCAAATAAATTTTCATTATTAATGTCAAGTTGGGACAGTTTTCGCGATAAAATGTATTACTAAACAGCTTGATTTGTGATTTTTTTTTCAATTTTTGGCGTCAGAACTGCTTTGCGTAATACGTAACATGTTACAAAACACTTCTAATACTGTCAAATACACGTCACAAAAAAATTGCAAAATTCCAAAAAGTGTGCGAATAAAAACTTTACCGACATTTTTTGTTTTTGTACAGGGTTATCCAACGAGAACTAGACAGGGCGATTTTTTGACATTCCCTGTACTTTTATAAAGAAAAAATGAAATAGCCATCTTATGTAATTTTCACCCGCGAATTCGAATATGTTCAGCAAAAAACAATTGGACATCAAATAAAAGTGTTAGGGGTCACTTTGACATTTTTTTAAATGGAACACCCTGTATATTACTACATTTTTGGACTCTCTAGAAAAATCTTAACACATTTTGTGTACCTATAATATCCTATACCTATCTTTAGCTGTTTACCAAATATTGACAGTTGAAAGTCGGGTATTTTGACATTTTGACAGGCTCTAAAATCTAAACCGCACAAGACCAAAGAAAACGGTTTGCACATTCCTATATTACGTTTTCATAAACTATCGAATGACAGTTATATCTTCGAATTTAACCTGCGGATAAAATTAACCGAAACTTATAAACCTGCGGTTAAATTCAAGGTTACTATCGTTCGATAGTTTATGAAAACCCAAGATAGGAATGTGCAAACCGTTTTCTTTGATCTCGTGCGGTTTAGATTTTAGAGCTTGTCAAAGTATCAAAATGCTCGACTTTCAACTGTCAATATTTGGTAACCAGCTAAAGATAGGTATAGGATATTAAACACAAAATGTGTTTAGATTTTTCTAGAGAGTCCAAAAATGTAGTAATATACATGGTGCTCCATTTAAAAAAAGATCAAAGTGACCTCTAGCACTTTTATTTGATGTTCAATTGTTTTTTGCTGAACATGTCCGAATTCGCGGGAGAAAATTACATAAGATGGCTATTTCAGTTTTTTTATAAAAGCACAGGAAAAGTCAAAAAATCGCCTTGTCTAGTCCTCGTTGGATAACCCTGTACGTGATTTTTTTGTATTTGCTACACAAATTATGACATATATTTCAGTTTGGCACCACTGCACACAATTCTTTATATTCTGTCAATAACGTTATTATTATACTACAGTTTTACAGTTTTCGTATTGCAAAGGATTATTTATCTATTGTAGAGAATATTACGGAGGAAAATAATTGTAAGGTCAAGTTTAACCAAGCAATTTTTACTTTTATTCTACTCTATACAGCATAAGCTATGGATTAAAATTGGAAAAAAACTGAAATGGTTCGGTTTATAATATTTACAAGACCCTTGAAACCTATAATGGAACAAAAGAGTAATTGGAGCACTGATTTTTGTTCTTCTGTTTTGGTTTGGTACAATCTGTCCCTTGTAATTATCAAATCAAAACTCTAGTGCAGATCTACAGATTACATATGATAGGAAAAATCAATTTGGTTGAGAAACCATTGAAGTTGCGGGTATGAAGAGAAAGAGATGTCTATAAGTATATTTTACCAATAATATTAACGGTTTCAAAATCTACAGTAGTGTATACGCTTAATAGAAAATTTAGTATAGGCGGCTAATAGAAAATTTTCCTTACCAAAAGATGAGCTATGTCAGGCAAAGGACTAGCAGGAGGCGGTTCCGTAAACGGTGGCTGCAATTCCCCTTGCTGGATATTTACAACAAGATAGTACATGAAATCATTCCTCAGTTTCATCTCTTCTATAGATCTGTTACACGTGGCCAGCTTTTTCATCCACCGAACTGCTTTTTGTCTATCTAAAACAGGTGAATTATATCCAGTGTCCAATTCAACGACGTTTACCTTGAGGTTGATTTACCATCAGTTTTGTTCAGATTGGGCAGCATGGTTTTCGCCAAAAACATATTGTAGTTACAGTCATAGTTTAAGTCTTCTGCCGTTTCGTTCATTTTGGATGATTTATTATGGATTTTTATACACAAAAAAATTTAGACGTTACAGTGACAGGTCACGAAAATGACATCGTTGCCAAGAAATTGTTGGAGGATTACCAGTTACTGACCTAATTTTGCGTAAGTGGTTTTTTTCAGGTAACTATAGAAAACAGCATATTAATTATTGTATTATTTTTGCAAAAGTTATAACGATAAGAATCTGATTTATTTTATTTATGCTTTCATATTTCAATGAAATTCAGAAGATTATTTCTGAGCCTACTTTTTTGGGGAGAAAACAAACCCATCTTGACTCCGAAAAACCTTTTAAGTGGTATTATGTGCTCATAATTCCTAGGATGCGAGATATATAAACATAATCATTACGGACGGGGCGTTATGATGATATTATGAGAGAGCGTTATGGATTCATAATGCCCTCTCATATCATTTCCTTATAAATGTCAACATAAATGCGTCAAACTGTCATTTAAAGCATCATCGATACCGTATATCTACGCATTGTTTACAAGGTAAAATGAAAACTAAAAATATCTCCAAGTTTTTACTTTTTAATTTGTGTGAAGTGAAAATAAAATCTTGTATGCACCATGGGCGTTACTAGATGTTGTATAAAGTCACTGTAATTAATACGCCCCTCGAGCGACATCTATCACTCGCGCCATAGGCCGTCGCGTCGGTCGGGCTGGATTGTCGCTCTCCGGGCAAAAGTGTTATATAGCTGTTTAGACTTTCCTTCAGAAAAACATGCCGTGCAACTTTTAAAAAGGAGAAAATCCTAACTATAATAAACATGTATATCCTGCAGTGTGCATGTCAAATATATAAAAATCTTTCGAACCACATGAGATCAGGAGATTTCAATTTTTATAAAACCCGAAATGCAGATAAATTATACATTCCCTTTACACGATTGTCACAGGTACAGGATGGTCCAGAAATTACTAATCTTAAAATTTTTAATCATCTATCATGTAGAATCAGGAGGGCTAAGACTTTGTCAATTTTTAAGAAGACCTTTAAGACCATGTTAGCTGACTGTCCATTTTACTCGTTGACAGAATTTTTTAACTGCAACTTTGACTAGATTTAGTTTCTTTTTATATTTCAGTAATTTTACACTATTTGTACTTTGTATTTTTTAATTGACAATTCCTATACATTGTTTTATGATGGCGATGGAAATAAACCATTTGAATAAACCATTTGAATCATCTTAGTAACGCTCTTGGCACATAAACAGCTATTATATCCGACCAGGCGTTGAAGCATATGAGGGCAAAAAGGAGCACTTTAACGCCCGAGGGCTACTTTAAAGCCTGCCGACATTAAAATAGTGCGATTTTTTATACCCAAGTACGTTTTTTGTATGTGTTTTCATAGAATTAATAGCAAAAAGGCAGATTTTAGTTTTTACAATTTTTGTTATGAAAAATAACACATACAAGTAAGGTGAACTTTGTTCAAACTTTAAAGTAAAACTACAGTTCGAGCTATTAACCATAACTGAGTTTCAGTTGTGCTATCATGATATGGACTTGCATCCCAATGACGAGAAGATGTGGAAGCCTGGCTGCCTATACCCGAATGACATCATGAAGATGTTGAAGCCTACTTGCCCCCGATAATATATTTTTTTGGAATCTTTTCTCTGTAAATTTTGGTATTTTCGATATATCCTTCAGCAACCTTCGTTGACTTCCATCCAGCATGAAGATTTATATTTGTGATATGCGTAAATGTGTGAGACTTGCTTCCCCTTCGGTAAAAAGGGTGGTAGATGTTCGGGAGTGACCGGTACACTGTTCCGCATCAGGTAAGTTCAAAAATGTGTAAATTTTTCAATGCATTTCTGCAAATGTGTTTTTACCTACAACTTGCGTAGAGCACTTATAGAGCACAAAAAATCGCTTATGTTCAGTGTGGCTTTATCTTAGGATAAAATGTCAAATATTTTTGAATTTCATTTATACGCCGCATTTAGGAAAAAGATGCTGTATTTTGCACTCATCGGTTTATTAATTCTAAATTTATTGATTTGATTTGCTGTTAATACGCTTGAAATTGCCGCATTTCTTAATAACTCTATTCTAAGTATGGGTTAACCACGATACACTATCGTGTGGGTTAACGATAGCGATGGTCTTATGCAATACTGGCACAAATCAGTTATTTATATTTTCCAGGAAGAGCGTTTGAATTATTTGTTGTATTTCATAACATAATTTAAGTATTGTTTATTTTTTATTTGATTATATTATAATATTATTGTTATTTTCAGATAATAATAGTTCATCTCTAAAATAATAATATTATACAAAAAAACTTTGAATTTATGCAACAAATGCTGTTTTACTTGTTTAGTTCGGTAACAAAATCCAACAAAATGAGTAGAAAAACGATTTATTTATCAAAAAAAAATGTAACAAAATAAAAGAACATTCTGATGTAACTTAAATATAAAAATAACGAAAAAAAACTTTTAATTCACTTGAAAATAAAATTAGAGGCTATTATAAAAATTACTATAAAATTTAGGAATAACGTTCTTCTCCACTAATTTCAGAAGTACCTTCTTTTTTTTTGTTGTCAATAGCCAGTGGTTTTTGATACAGATCCTTCAGGACTTCCTCAGCAACTTTAGATGAAGATTCAGTTCCTCTGGTGTTTCTCTTTTCATCCATATTGATTTCAGGAAACTCAGCTTGTGCAAAGCTATATTTAAATAGTATTTTTTTAGGGGCATCTCTAGTAACACGAAGAATAGAAATATAAGAAATCTTTACGTTTTCATTATTTGTATCAGTAAATCCTGAACATTTTATTTTATTAGCTAAAGCTTTGAAATCCAGAAATGATTGAAAACTCATTTCCTGCACCTTATAGGGATTTCCTTTTTTCTTTGCTGTTCGCATTAATGCAATATATTGTTGAGGTGTATAAATAGGTCCACGTTTTAAGGATTTTGAAATTTCTCTCTGTATTAAAGCATGTGCGCTATCTCCTTCGTTCTGAGTGTGGCCTTTTACCAAAAAGCTTTAAGTAATTGAATTTATGAAGTAATATTTACGTAAGGCATACTCATACATTAGGAACACGAATTTATTTTTATTCTATCCGCAGCAATTATCCGAATAAAATACTATGTCAAGGTTCTGTTTTTCATTCATTGCGTAATCATTCAGTTGTCCAATATATATCCATAAACATGTTGCTATCTCGTTTGCTCCCATTTTTCCTTGAGTCTCATCCCATGTGAAGCAAGTGACATCACTGGAAGCCAGATTACAAATTGTAAAATTAAAGGCATTTATTTTGGACACATAATAAAACGTTGAAATATCCCCCCTAGGGCACTGCAATACAGCCTGTAAGTCAAATACTGCTACTACGGAACTACTATCTTCTTTTGATTTCTCTTTATCTCGTTCTTTAGCCTGGCGTGAAAGTTCTTTTTCTTGGTGATGATGTTCGTAGTCGGCCTGTAGAGCTAGATTTTCTTCGCCACTTGCATTTTTATATCTTACGCAATCTTCACATTGATCTTTCTTCGGGCTAAAAAATGAAATATTGAATTCAGTATTAAATGTTCTGGGGTAAATTTGATAACTTGCTGGAGATAAAATCTGCTTTTCTTTGTAGAAATTAAGATAGTCTCTATAAAGATCCATCAGTGAACGTCCGCCTTCTATGTAATCCTTTTTGGTATCTTTTCTACAATAGTGGCTCTCCATGCGTGCTATGGAGTCTACGTGTTGATGAACAGTTTTCATGATATTTGCCGGAGTTTTTCGCTGGTGACCGTGTTTCCCTCGTCTATCTAGTTCCAAAATTCCAGTTTGGGAAATAATCCTTTTTTCGGTAACAGTTCTTATGAAGCGTTGGCTAATAGAAAGTGTGTTTCTGAAAAACTCCTTACATACTCTTCTTTTCTTGTCATTTATACTGAGGTAAAAAGCATTGTTGAACTTTCGGTTGCTATTCTCTCTGTGGTATCTATACTTTGGCTCAACAGTTTCCATACTGCGTAAAACAAACTCTCGTTGTCGATCTAAATTGCCCAAGTTCCAAAAATCATTAAAAATCGCCATTCTTTCTTCTTCTGACGATTTTGATGAACATTTTTGTATACATTTCTGAACATTGCAGGTAGGTCCAATTGTTACTTGTTGAGATATACTCTTTTCCCGTATTTCTTAAAAGCTTTGCTTTTGTTCTTTTCGATCTGTTTGGATTGCCTTTTTTCTTTTTTACATTTTTTATCATTTCTTCAGCATCGCTACCGCTATCTGAAGAAGTTTCTGACTCGTCATTCATGAGAACAGGAATATTATTCCCTTTATTGTCTTGTGGTACGACGTAGTCTTTATCAGCTATATCATCATCTCGATCTTCTCAGAATGAAGATGACGAGCTCGATGAAGAATCCGAATCGGACGAAGATGAATTATTGGGCGATGATGATTTGTATGACGGCAAACAATTTTGATCGCTTAAGGAACCTTGAACTTTATTACATCGCACCAGTTCTGAAAAAAAATTATTTCATAAGCTAAATAATTAAAAAAAGATTCTGATTTTTACCTTCTCTACTAAATACAGTAATTTCTTCTTCTACATTGTTTATTGGGTTGGAATAACTTCCAAAATCATTCTTTGTCTCTTCAATCTTTCCTTCTATTATTGTTTTGGCATCGGTTTTAATAAGTGCCATTATTTTAGCAGTGCGAACCCGCAAGACATTTTGGACAGCTGTTTTTCTATAAGTTGATAATAATTTAATTAATTCCCACATCATACAATGAATATCCATAGTTTACTATAGTGCTACCCTATAAAATCATAACGATGTAACAAAAAAAAAGAATAAAAAATATTTTATAATAACGGCATAACTAGAAATAAGACTGAACGTGGAGCAATATTGTGACATTCTTAGAAAGTAATAACGGGCCAACTCAAAATAATCCGTAGGAGTAATAAAAATCAAGCGATTGTATGCTTACCTTTTTTATTTATACTGACACAACTGAAAATAGTCCAATCTTGTATAACACAGTAATTACTTATTGATCTCCTAATTCTTCGCAATAATGGCATAACTAGAAATAGTTTTTATAATAAATATAAGCACAATAAGATGAAACTTTTCGACTTGTGCCGATCTTCAAGAAAAATAGGTACAATACCTCACAAAGACTCCGTGACAACTGAAGTCGTGCCGGTATTCAATAATACTGGCAGCCGGATTTCGCGGTATGCACAACGACACATCGAGCCATCTAGCGATTGAGTGCGCAAATAAAAATGTGTCATTCTTGCAGATTAAAATAAACTAAATTTCATATACGATTGACTAGAAAACACAAAAAAGCATTTTTTTTTAGTTATGCCAGTATTGCATAAGACCATCGATATATTTGTATTAGCATTTATAACATGTTGTGACTATATTTACTTTAGTTGATAACGATACATTATCGTAGAACAGCCAGCAAACCTTTTTATATTTTTAAGAATTCTGTTAATAAAACCCACAAATACGCTGCATTTGACTCGTCGACCCATATTTTAATTTTGTTTTGAATATTTCATAACTTTTTGGGAACCCCTTGGTTGCTGAACACCAATTGCCGGCCGATCATTAGATCGTTAGATCGTTTTGGAACCTCTCCTTTTAAATATATTTATCTCTTCACACGGCATGTTGCAGTTTTTGTAATGTTCGCTTGTTCGTTCCGAGTAATAGGAATGGGCTATCCTCTCGTGATTGTCGCTCTCGATTTAGATTTTTAGAGATTTATCATTTTCGTAGGAGTATTTCCTAGCCTTTCTTGAAAAATTTAATTTTGGCTCATTAATTGTGGCTTCCGCTGTCGTTTACCATCATAATAAGCGAGAACTAAGTCGTTTATTTTCTTAGAATTATTCCTTGTATCGAAATCCCTTGGCATGTTTCAGCCCATTACTATTTTCTGTTCGGACGTATTTTTTTTAATCTCATAGAAGGAGAAAGGGAAATTGGCGAAAACGAATCGAGAGTTCTTATGACAGTACTTTTGAAGGCTGGAAGAAGGTTTGCTGTGAGTGCAGTCATATCATATAGAGACTCCACATTTAGTATTGTGATTTAATACGACCCTTTTCTTTGGGGATTTATTGTGTTGTTTCTGTTTGTGTCTTGACACGACCGATTTTTCGGGATCTAAATACTGTACTTACTAGGTAAGCATTTTCTCTGGATTTTTTTCCCTATGACGTGTGAAACACTCGGACGACGCCGTGACGCTAATGGTTTTTTGCCTTATTTCTAGAGCCTTTCAAGTTCGTCGAATAAGACCGAGACCGTCGAATGTCCCCATATCCCTCACACACTAATGAGGTAACTATTGCTACAGTTTCTTTTGCCAAAATTAATGATTTAATTGCTTTATCTGTGTTAGCCTTTTTTTGTGCATATACCGCCATTTGCTTTGCGTCCCATATGTTATCTTATCTGTAATGTAACTTGAATTTTGATCGTATAGGGAAGTTTATATTTTCTTTTAGGGGTGATTCATACCCATCTTTTTTATATTCAAGTTGTCTGTATCTCAGTATTTCTTTTATTTGCCGATGGTCATTGAAAATTCATTGATAATTTTTTGGGGGAATAGTTTTATAAAGAAAATATATTCATGCGAAGGGGGCTATAGTTTTTTATTAAAGTAAAGGGGCTTCGTCTAATGCATACGGGGTTATTTCAGGGTTTTACGAGCAGGCTAGAAGCAGGTCTTACTAGCGGGCCACCACTTCAACCACCAGGCTACCACCTTTACTAGCGGGCTGCCAGTTCGATTACGTGGCTGCCAGTCCTGTCTCCGGGTCCAGCAGGTGCCCGGCACCTTTACCAGAGTTCGACGGATCTAAGTGGTATCGTACCGAAGCTTAAGTTTATTTACTCATTTATTATTATTAATCGCTCAGAATTTTCTTTCTCTTTAATATAAATCAAGCATTGACAGGTTTAAAACAGTTTCAATAATTTTATTCCTTTCATTCATTTATCGAGTAACATAACCGCTCTGAATTTTCTTTTTTTTTATAATATAAGTCAAGCACTGGCAGCCAAGCTTTCAATAGTTTATTATAATTTTATTCTTTTTATTAATTTATCGAGTCATTTGATTTAATTATTGAGCCCGTTCATTGCTACATATTATTATTGGTACATTTAAAATCAGTGCAGCTATTAGCGCACGCATACCTAGTTGTAATTAGCTTAATTAACATCAAAGTGATCACTTCGGTTAGTAGTATTTAGTACATTTAGTTGTAAGGCATACAGAACCGAGTATTAACAACAGAATTGATCTCCGTACAATCACCATATTGTACCTATTAGTAGTTAAATTTAATAGTCATTTGACATTCATTTGTCTTTAACCAACAACATCTTTATTTAACTTGCCATTTTACTCCAGATAGATTGTTGCTGTGTTTTCAAAAAAAAAGAACTTAGTAGCAAATATATTATTGCTTAAATTTTAGATTGTGTTTTCTTGTTAAGTTAAGCTTGAGTACTTTTTGATTTAATAAGCCAGCCTATATCCTCGTTTTCTTGTTAGGTTGAAATTAAGTGCCTTTTGATTTCATAAGCCGGCCTAGCCACCCTGCAATACGACTCTCCGGGGCTAGGTTTCTTTTTAATTGAAAAAAAAAATACTTTTAACTTCAATCAGAAAAACGTGTTGCAAGCAAATAAAACTGGGCAAAGGTTATTTTTCATCTGCTACCATCAACATACGATCTACCTTGGCTTCGGATGCTTTTATGCATACCAAAAGAGAATCGGCGATCCTGAATGCCATCAACCTCGAGTTTATAAAGTTTCCCTCACGTCTGGTGGTACCACATTCCAAACATCAAGGATACTTTTATCACCAAAAATATTTCGTCAGGAGCATTTATTAGAAATACTTCATTACCTTCTTTGCTCAAAACTTTAGACTTTTTTGGATTATATCCGCCGACCTTGCGCTTTGTAAAAAGTGTAAGTTGTGCGTATTTACTGATATGGATGATGTTTTAAACTAATCGTGATCTTCCAAAGGGAAGACGGCTTGTTTCGTTTCACTTTTTCATAAAAATAAGCTAGTAGGATATTTTCTTTTATAGCTCCACGTTCAGCGATATTCTTCCCAGCGCCAGCGCACCTCAAAAATTAGTCTTTATAAATGTTTTTATAGAGTTTTCTGGATTTGGCCGGCAAAAGGTCAGTCTTCGCCTTTCCAGTGGCTTCCAATATTTCTCTGAGGAGATCCATTTCATCGATTTCCATTTAATACGGAGGTTAGTCGATCCAACCTTGCAATATATTCTGGTGGGATGAAACTTGGACGATTCAAGTACCTACATATAGGTACATTTAAGAAGTGGTGCCCCCAGGCCCGCCTCCGCCGCGCAGGGGCTTTTAGGAAGCAGTTGCCTAGTTTTCAGGGTCAATTGAATGCATTTATTCAAATACCGTCCTATATCTCTGGAAGAAATAGTCCAAGAATAAAACTTAGGGTACCGCTGGACTCTGCAGACACAGGAAAACCTATTAGAACCAGAATTGTTTTTTTATTCCCACTGGGGGTGGGGGGGGGGTCCGTAAATCGGTATAATAAGAGAAAAAAATATGATTTCACGCGCGTTTGTGTATGTATGGAGGGGGTGTAGGTGTGTATGAGAGGGAGGGGGATGTGGGGGATCTGGGACATTGCACAATCGACCGTGGGGGAGTTTTCCGTAAGGCAAGGAGGGAGAGGCTCAGAAATCAAAAGCATTAAATTCAAAACAATTTAAGTAGTATTTTTGTTATAATGACCAGAATTATATGAAATTATTATCTAAAAATGAAATTTTATCCCTCCTTATCACAAAGTTTATGATATCACGAAACATTGTCAATGGTAATGTTTAAAAAGTTTAATTGAAACTAAATGAATACAAATTATTTTATTAGAACGTGTAAATACTCTACTAATAATTATATAGAGATTTATCTAATCTGCGTCGACATTGCATGGAAATTTACACAGGTCACACCATCCTATATTTTTACAGCTGCAGTGGCCCTTGGATGCAACTTTGCAGTTACACTTAACAAGTAGTTTAGACGATTCAGACGATTTTTATTTTGTCCTCCAAATTGGAATCCATGCGTCGTTTTCCTCTTTCCAGCCCCAGTTACTGGGGGATGGAGTGGTCTGGATGAGGAAGAATTGTTGACGCCAAATCTGTGATTGTAAAGAGGCCGTGAGACGGTGGAAGTGAAGGGCGTCTTCAGTGAGCGGGATGGATTCTAGGGGGCGATTTGAAGCCGGTTGGGATTAGATAATTATCTATATAATTATTACCCGAGTATTTAGACGTCCTAGTAAAAGAGTTTAATTTGTATTCCTTTAGTTTCAATTAAACATTACTATTGACAATGGTTTGTGATCTCATAAACTTTGTAATAAAGCGTGATAAAATTCTAATTTTAGATAAGAATTTCATATAATTCTGGTCAATATAACAATAATAATACCTAAATTGTTTTGAATTTACTGCTTTTGTTTTCGAAGCCTCTCCCGCCTTCCCTTACGGAAAACCCCGCACAGTCGCTTGTGCACAGGAGCACCCCCCACACTTAATCCCCACATTCCCTTCCCTCCCACGCACTCCCACGTTCCCACCATACATAACAAAGGAGCGCTTGGGCGGAGTCACACGGCATGAAACGATCTTTTTTTCTCTTAATATACCAATATACGGTCTCCCCCCTGTGGGGATGAAAAACAATTCTGCTCCAAATAAATTGCCCTGTATCTAATGAGCCCAACGGTACCATAATTTTTGTTTTTGGGCGATTTCTTCCAGGTATATAGGCCGGTATTTGAATAAATGTATTTAGATGCCCGTGAAAAGTAGGCAACCGTTTCCTAGCCGCTCCTGCGCGGCGAGTCGGGGTTCACTACTTATTAAATATAGTAGACGTTTCCCGTACCAGAGGGCCTCAGAGTTGCGCGCGCATTACATTGTTGACAAACACCATATCTTTAGGGTCTAGCGAATTGCTGTCAACTGATCCGTGGCTTAGTAGTTGGATGCTGAGCCTGCGATACGGCGATTCGGGTTCGATTCCAGTGGCAAGATATGTTTTTATTTTTTAAATTTTGATTTATTTTGGTTGCACCCCCGTACCGAGCGGAGGGCCATGCGTGAAGTATAATACTAGCCATTTTTGTCAACCATGTGATGCGCGTGCAACTCTGAAGCCCTCTGATGTGATACGGGCAACGTCTTGTCTTAAATATTACCTATAGGTATGTACTTGAATCGTGCCAAGTTTCATCCCAGCAAAATGATGTGCAAGGTTGGATTGAAATATCTGCCTTACCCTCCGTACTAATTTCAAACTCGAACAAAATAACGGTTTGAAAAAAGCTACTCTAATAACAATGACTTTGTATACTTAATTGCGATGAGCAAAATCCTTTCTCAAATATTTATGCCAAGCGTTACTTGATTCAGAATGACGGAAATAACCTGACCTGGTCTTATCAACTGGTAATTTGTGTATTAGACCATAAGTGCAGGGTGTCCCAACGAGGACTGAACAGGGGCTTATTTTTGACCTTCCCTGTATTTTCAAAACAAACCGGAATAGCCATTCGATGTATTTTTTCTGCTAAATTCAAAAATTGAACCAAAAAAATATTTGAACCAAAAACAAAAGACTTACCCATGGATGAACTATTTTTGATGTGAAACTTCTTAACGCGCGCTGGGAGGTGAATCTGAAGGTCGCGACACACGACAAGAGGCCGCGCTAGGTCGCGCTGGCAGCGGAATGAAAATCCGTTACGATATTTTATTGTGATATCTTTGTTAGTTTACAAGCAAAAAATATGGGATTTGCTCTATTACCTTGTCAAGACATAAGCGAAACTTTTATGAAGAATATTTTTTTTCATTTAGGCCTTCCTTTTTTGTTAATTGAGTGGTATATTAAAAAAAACTACTTTTTTAACCAAATCCGTTACGATATGTATAAGGCTAGGGCGTAGTTTCATATCAGATATGCGCACATAGTGCACACGTATTTTTTATTTTAAATTGAACACCCTGTATATTACTACATTTTTGGACTCTCTAGAGAAATCTAAACGCATTTCGTGTATATCCTATACCTATCTTTAGCGTTTAGCATCCTCAGTCAGTTTAGTCGATGGATTTCAATTCAAATTCAAAACATGCTTTATTGTTTAAAATACATAGAATTTGTTAACAAAGCTTACTTATCTATAATTGCCTTACTAAAATTATTGCTAAGTTAAATTATTAGGTAGGTACTATATTTTTAAGGACACAAATGCAAAAAAAATACAATCAAAAGTTTTTGAAACAGTACAATAAACAAATCGTCAAACTAAGACAATAAAAATGATAGAAAAAAAGCGTGTGCACTATGTGCGCATATCTGAAGTGAAACTTCTTAAACTTAAACGCCCTAGCCTTATACATATCGTAACGGATTTGGTTAAAAAGTAGTTTTTTAAATGTATCACTCAATTAACAAAAAGGGAAGGACTAAATGAAAAACAATATTCTTCATAAAAGTTTCGTTCATGTTTTGACAAGGTAAAAGGGCAAATCCCATATTTTTCGCTTGCAAACTAACAAAGATATCACAATAAAATCTTATACATATCGTAACGGATTTGGTTAAAAAGTAGTTTTTTTTAAATATACCACTCAATTGACAAAAAGGGAAGGCCTAAATAAAAAAAAATTCTTCATAAAAGTTTCGCTTATGTCTTGACAAGGTATTAGAGCAAATCCCATATTTTTTGCTTGTAAACTAACAAAGATATCACAATAAAATCTGTTTTTTTTTAAATATACCACTCAATTAACGTAAAGGGAAAGCCTAAATGAAAAAAAATATTCTTCATAAAAGTTTCGCTTATGTCTTGACAAGGTAATAGAGCAAATTCCATATTTTTTGCTTGTAAACTAACAAAGCTATCACAATAAAATAACGTGACCGTTTTTCGTTCCGCTGCCACGGCCTGTCAGCGCGGCCCCTCTTTGTGTCGCGACCGCCGCGGCCTCTCGTCGTATCATGACCTTCAAATTTGACTCCCGGCGCGCGTTAAGAAGTTTTCACTTCAAGAAAAGACAGCCGGTAAAACAATCACAAATATGTCAACAAAATGTCAGATGAGTCAGTAATATAAAAGTATCACATTAAATATCAGAGTAAAATATATGAATCCAAAATTAATATGTTACAACTACAATAAGCATTTCTAGGCAAAGTTATCCTGAAAGAATTCACTCACGTCATAAAAGGGTCGCACAATCAACAATGACTTCAAACTTCAACCTCCTTCTAAGCACGGTTTTATCCCGAATTTGACTGAGATCAAGTGGCAAATGATTTAAAAAAATTTTTGCTATTATAAATGATAGAATTCTTCGATTGAGTGGAATTTGGAATAGGCAGGAAAATACTATGGGTAAGACGCATATTATAAATAGAAGAGATATTGTCTTTCAATTTCTTGTGCATCAAACAAGTCGACTCCAAAATGAAAATACAAGTCAAAGTTAAAATTCGATGCCTTAAAAATAGCGGCCTGCAGGATTCCCTCACATTTGCCTTACACATATATTATACGGCTCTTTTCTGTAGAACGAATACAAAGTTAAAGAGCTGTTTAGAGCAAATTTGCAAATTCCCCAGAAGCATATACCGTACCTTAAATGAGACTCAATGGATGCAAAATAAGCATTCCTTGCTATGCAACCGTCCAGCAGATTACTAATAAATCTCATTGTATAGCAGTTTGAAGACAGCGTTCCACTGAGATTCAAGATTCTTTATATGACTTTCAAACTTTAATTTATTATCAATGAGGATACCCAAAAATATATTTTCATTGAAATTATTTAGTAGTGAGTTTTCAAGCATAGCACACCTAAAAGACATAATACACATTTCGTCCGCATTCAATGAAAGGAGGTTTGCATCACACCACCGTTTCACTGTCAGCATATCCCTGTTCACCAAATCATTCAGTTCAGACTGGTCCGTACCATGCCATAAAATTGTAGCATCATCCGCAAAAACTGCAAATTTACCTGATACATCAGTCAAATCATTATATAAAGTAAAAACAGTATGGGCCCAATACCGAGCCCTGAGGAACGCCACATTCCACCCTAAGTTGCTCTGAGCTTTGGTCCCTGAAAGAAACCCTTTGCTGCCTCCCTCTCAAATATGATCTGAACCAGTTCAATGCCACACCTCTAAAACCATAGACTTCCAACTTCTCCAATAGATTTTTATAACTTTTAAGATCACTGAACTTTGCGCTAATGATTCCATTGCAAAAATGTGAGCCATGTATATATTGGTTCTCCAGAGAAAGTCTACCAACCACAAATATTAAATAATTAAGTTCTAAAGACATATATAATATCAATAATATTACCATCTCACGGTGGCATAATTTCCCAGAAATTGAGAATGATATTAATATCAAAAGAGCAAATAATTACTTTAGGTCTAAATTTTCAGAGCATTGGTTTAAGTTATAAAGAATTTTTTAAATTAAGTTCAACTTTTCCTTTATCAAAGAAGCTCTTGAATTTGTAAGTAAAAATCAATTGGTGATGTAGACATATTTTTCTACAAACTAAAATATGGAAGATGGTTTACCATCTTTTCAAATTAGTATTCACCGTTTCTTAAGAAATATATAGGTACTTAAGTAATTATTTTCTTTCAATTACATTACTACGTGAGTACCTATGCTATCATGTCAGAGTGGAAGGGAAAATATGAGTTAACTAACAAACAATAATTATTATTACTCAGTTTCGTATTTTTTTACCAATACCCATTGGCACGAGGGAGGGAAAAGATGACTTAAAGTAAAAAAGCGGGAAATAAAGGACGAGTTAGTTCAAAATATCTAAATTATCCTTATAATTTCTGTAATGACTGAAGCAATGGCATTTTTAAAATTGGGCTGCTATTCATGCTTTTTTCCATAATATATAGTAAACAGTAATAGAGTTTGTTTCACATATGATCTTATAGGGATTAAAAGTGCAAAAATGTTTTATGATCATTTTTTGCAGTTGAGAGGCGGAGCGCAGCGCAGCTGAGCAAATGTAAAATTGCGACAAAAAAACTTTTAGTCCGTATGATATATATACTATGCCTTGGGTTTGTTTTGGTTAGTGTTCGTTCGTTGGACACTTTTGTCAATAATGTGATACGCGCGCAAGTCTGAAGCCCTCTGATGCGGTAGGGACAACGCCTTATTGTAGTTTGGGCAGAGTGGGTTGGGTCAGTATTGCAGAGATGAGCCCCCGGAGCGAGCGAAGCGAGCGGAAATTCTAAAATAGTAAACAAACGCTCTGTCCCCCACAACTGTCAGTTTGGTTTATAACCCTGATCGCTAGAGGCGAGTATGGACATGATAATTTTTGCTAAATAGTTATTATAAAGTAGACATACATTTACAATCGAGCGTATAATTTCTTCAGTAGTTTTGAAAATGAATCCTGAACTAGATGCAAATATACCTTCGGATATATTGGAAATTGCAGAAGCGGTATCTATAAAATTTCTTGCTACTTAAATCTCGCCAAATTTATGAACTTGCATATCAGCGATTGATGGATTGGTGTAACGAAAAAAATGTGCAAACGTATGCGGAGAGTGTTCTCATAGTGTATATCTCAAATTTACCGAAAAGTGTCGATGTTGAGAGCTACGCTGGATATTAAGAATGGCGTGGATATTAGTAAATATTCAAAATTACGATCATTTTTAAAAAGGAAAAATGATGGGTAGATATCTAAAAATCTAAGACTTTTACAAACGAGAAAGTGGATCGATTCCTGGATACGGCCCCTGATAATGTATATTTGATGATGAACGTTGTTCTAGTATTGAGAATTGCAAGCTCTAATTGTGAGGAATTAGTCAATTTGAGAATTGATGACGTTGAAGATATGCGCTCAGCCTTAATTACAAAAAAATTTGAACTGAAACTTCAAGAAACCTATTTCGTTTACAATTCTGGGCGAATATTATTTGCGTTTATTTCGAAAATATGTTGCGCTACGGCTATCAAATTTACAGTAACATTTATTTCTTAAGTATGTTAATGAAAAATGTCAAAGAATGGCTGTTGGTGTGCGCTGCATGAAAGTTAGAAAATTGGAAGGAGTATACTGGACATTTGTTGAGAAGATCGTCTGCTACACATCTTGTTCACCCTGGCGGTGACCTCACTTGTCTTAAAAGGAATGGTGGTTGGAAATCGAGTACCGTAGCAGAAGAATATATTGAAGAATCACGTATTAACAAAGATAATACGGCCAGAAAAATATCGCAGCCTGACTAGGAAAGTATAAGTTTCTGTTCAGATACTTCATCAACAATTATTGAGAATGTTTTAAATTGTTCTAAATTTAATTAAAACCTTTTGAATTTTAGGCCCTACCAAAATTGATAGTAATAGTTCCAGAGGCGTTTTGAACTTTAGCAATAATTGTTCCAACTGTATGTACATTTAATATCGATATAAACAGATAAATATAGGTGCCCAATTACGTTCTTTTTTGATGTTTGGAAGAGACAATGTTTGCTTCTTCAAATTTTAATTTAAGGGCTCAAATGCAACTACTTTTAATCTTAAGATTAAATGCAGAACATTTAAGCCTAGGATCAAAAGTATTGCAGGAACGAGCACATTTTTATACAATAAGAAAATTATAAGCTTTTTACACCTGAAAATAGTACAAAAATGTAAATATTTTTTGAAAAAAATAGCCAGAAACCCTGCACACAACTTCCTGTCCTGCCGTCGAAGGACCAACACGTTGGAAACGGATTACAGAATTTGGCCGGGTACTGGAAGCTTTTTGCTTAGAAAACGTGTTCTAATCGTTAGGGGAGGTCTGGAAAGTCGGCCCGGCCGGCCTGATGGTGTACTTGTATAAGAATTGCCGCTACTGAGGTGGCGCTAGCATCTATAACGCCTTGTTGAAATCAGGGTATCTCAAAATAGGTGGTGTGATTAGAGCTTCCTTAAGGGTAACAAAGGCATTGTCCTGTTCCTGTCCCCAATGATATTTAACAGTTTTCTTCGTAAGGGACGTTAGAGGTTGGCTGATATTTGCAAAGTTCGGCACGAACTTCCGATAAAATCCACGTAATCCTAAAAAGGCTGTAATTTCTTTCACATTTCGGAGAATCAGATATGCTTTGACAATTTTTGTTTTATCCGTATGGGTGGTGTATCCTCCTTCCTTTATAATATGCCCGAAATATTCCGCTTCTTGATGTAAGAAACGACACTTCGGAGGTTTAAACTTTAAATTGCTCTCATCTTTTCAAAGACATGCCTGAGTCGTTGTAAATGAGTATCAATGTCTTTTGAAAATACTAATATATCGTCAAGATATACTAGGCACTCGGTAAATGTTAATTTCTCTAGTACATGATTCATCAACCGACTCCATGTCGCAGGGGCATTATTTAAACCCATTGACATCCTAAAAAAATGATAATGGTACTCAGGGGTTGAAAATGCAGTTTTCTCCTGATCATCTGGATGTAAAGGAACTTGGAAGTATCCAGATGCTAGGTCCATCGTTGAGAAATATTTGGACCGGCATACGGCAAGTCGATCAATAATCTCGTGAATATTAGGAAGAGGAAAATAATCTGTCTTAGTAATGTCATTTAATAACCTATAATCTATGCATAGTCTGTGCTCAATATATTCTCCTGGATGTCTCTTTTCCTCAATTAAAATTGCTGGAAAGCTCCACGGAGACTGACTTTCCACAATAAATTATCTCGTCGTCCAATAACTTCCGAATTTCTTTCATCATTTCTTGACCTTGGAATGGAACTGGATAAGGTCTCTTATATATAGGCACAACATCTTCGGCAATAATCATATACATAACATTTGTTGTACATGTCAACTTTTTATCAGGGGCCTTAAAAATGTCTATAAATTCTACGATCAATTCTTTTAACTTTTCACCAGCTTTCGTATCTGTCGTTGTTAATTGTAACTGTGCTAAAATATCTTCTACATGTTTAACATCTACCTTCCTTACAGGCCTAAGGGTTGCCCCTATACTCGGCTCGTCAACACTACCCTCAAATGCTCTACCAATAATGATTTTCTTTTGCACTAACAATTCATTCTCTGTAAGATTCATTAATCGGATAGGAATCTCTTTTCCTGCCTTACTCGAAACTCTTGCGACAAGTAACCCTTGTGGTAAGTCGACATTCGGTTCCATTACCAAATGCTGATCCTTAACTCTCGACGAACTTCGAAGGTTAGCTGAACAAAAAGCTTGACACATTGGAGGAATCCTTATATCCTGTGTAACAAATACTTCAAAACTATTCTCTGGACCTGAAACGGGACGCCTTAACGCCGTCGTATCTTGATCACCTTTTTCAAATTCCTCAAAACTGTTCCCTAAAATTTCGTTTACTCCTATCAGCTGATCCTTTAATCTTCGCACCACTTTCTCGTTCTTTTCTGGAAGCTGCAGTCTTCCTAGACGTTGCCACATCCTTTCTCATTTCCTGTACTTGGTCTTGCTTAGTACTGATGTCCAGATGACGGCCAATCATCTGAGCATTGTTCTCCATCGTTATGGGCCGTAACGACGAAGATTCTATATGAGAAGTCTGTGGAAAAGTCTTCATTTCTTCTAATACACTCTTCATTTCCTTTAAAGTGGCATTACATTCTTCTACTAACTTCTTTAAATTCTCCTCGGCTGAAGTCATCATAACTTCGGGACTGACTTAAGGCTTCTCAGTATGCATTTCGATTTCCTCACCAAATGCATAAAACTACTCATTTCCCATATTCCTAAAATCATGTCTGCATGAAAACTACCTGTCTCAATTATCATAAAATGATGTTGCATAGTTACATCACAGGAAAAGTCCAGGAAAGTCAGCCTCTCCAAAGTCTGGAATTACATTTTCTTGAATATCACCTAAACTATTACTACAATTATTTTTGTTAAACCCCATGGCAATATCAGGCTTGACAAGGGATACAACTGCTCCTGAATCTATTAAAGCAGGGCATTTCTTTCCTTTAACGCTAATTTCTACACTATTTATAATAGGCTGAGGGGTTCCATTCAAAGAGCAAGTATATATCCCTACCTTATCCTCTTTACTTATTCCCAATTTGCCTGCTGAGCAGCCGGACTTCAGGGTCGGGCAGTGGCTGCGTTGTAGTTTAAAGCACGTCCTGAGTGTTACTGGTTATTTTTCTGTGGGCAAACAAAATGTCTCGATTCATTGCAATGGAAACATACCAGCGGTCTGCTTGTTTCCTGAAACCTTTGGGAAGGACATTCTCTGATAAAATGTCCGGTTTGTTGGCGACCATAGCATACTGTAACTCCATTCCTGCAAAACTTCTCGGTATGGCCCGTTTGTTTACACCTATGGCACCTACAATTGCGAATCGCCTTGTTGTCCTGAGTGCCCGTGAAATTTCTTGAGTTTGGTTCAAAGTTTGGCTGATTTCTCGGAGGAAAACTGTCGACTGCTTGTAGATGCACGTACGACATTCTCCACTGATTCTTCTCTCTCCGTAAATTCTAAGGCTTCAGCTAGAGTGGTCGGGCTTCTAGACAGAACTCGTTGCTTAGTAGGCATGAGAACTCCAAGAACAAAGTGTGTAATTGTGTCTTGTTCAAGCTTATCCTTGAGAATTTGATGGGTGGCAGGTAATCCACAAAGCGTAATCGTTTTATTGGCCAAAAGCTTTAGCCTGGTTAGGAATGGTCGACATGGCTCTCCTATTCTGTAGACTGGCACGGATTCTATCCCCATAATGATATTATTCGTGATAGTCTGCACGCCAGGGGATGCTTAATTTTCCTGGTTCCTAGGGTAATCCGAAGTAGATGGCAACTTTCCACTGTTCTGGTACTGGCCCAGGAGAAAAAAAATATTTTTCCAAAAAAATTTTTCCAAAACAATTTTATTTATTTATTTTTTTCTCTATTTTTTTTCTTACCTGGGGGTTAAAACCTACCCCACACTTGACACCATTGTAATGACGCCGATTTACCCTTTACTTACTGTGTATTCGGCCTTTCCTTCACCTCCTGTTCATTATCTGTAACCGGGTCCGCAGTACCAGTGTATTGACACCCTATTTCGTCTTAAAATTATTTACCTATACACTTGGGCAACCGCCCATATTTCGCCACTTAGTTGAAAACCACACGTTATGCTTCTTACCAGTACTTAATTCTGATCTCAGGTATATTTAACATAATTAAATGAATATAAGCCACATCAGTTTCGTTTCAAAATTAATAAAACAATATTTGAAACTGCGAATTTTTAAGGGAGCACCCAATTGAAAGGGAGCATTTTCTGATTTAATAGTAGCTAAATTTATACATTTATTTTTTTTAATATGACCTCGTATTTACAGCGCCAGACAATCAGTCTTTCCACCGTAAAAGAAAATTACACTGGGATTATTATTTGGGCAATGTGAACTTTTCCAGTGCATCAGCTTTCCTAGAATATCATATTTTATCTGAGAGCATGATAGTTTAAAACGAGCCAGTCAAATAATTATGGAATTAGTACGAAAATAAATAGATTAGGCAATATTCTCACCGCAGTGAATTACCTAAATAAAATACGGAGTATGCTAGCACTAATTATTTTAATGGGATACTCTCATTTAATTACCGAATGCATACAGCAATAACTGTTTCCAAATATACAGGCACTCTACGTCTTATGATTTAAAACTAAACTTACTATCTAACGCTAGCACTGAATTGGTTTACTGAAATACTTATGAAAATTGTTGCAACCATAAAACAATAAATGTTTCCAATTATGCAAGCACTCTATACATTATGATTTAAAACTAAACTTACTGTCTAACGCTTAATGTTAACCCGGAACCTGCCATCCTAGCCTCCAATGCTTCTGTTTGATCACCAGGCGCGGCTTCTCAGTAAGGTCATTTGGTCAATGACCCACCTAATTCTAATTTAAGTTTGTTTTCTTTTAACTATCAGCGGATTTTTAAAAAAGTGCGAAAACTCCCCAATTTGTCCAGTTGATGCTGGATGCCCGGTCGTATTATAAATCCACCTTATAGCTTTTTACGGCAATTAGAGAACCGAAACTAAGACGAAGCGCATAGATATGAGCTTTCTAATGAGTTAAAAAGAGACACATAGTTGACAAAATTGCCGACGGCCGGCCAATGATAGTGCATTTGGCGCTCGCAGGTTCGCATACTACCTGGCCATTATAAAGACACACTCGAACCGCTCCGAGGGAGCAAATAATGTATTGCAAGACATTTGGGTTACGGGTTAGACAAAGAAATACTAATATTGATTGGCTGATATCGTCATACGCATTGCGTTTGCAAACACTTATATGAAGGATAGAAGAATCGATTTGATTAACAAATACATAGGTACATAAATGGTAAGAGAGTTATCAAGAATATTATTAAGTATTTTAGTTTTATTTATAATTATTGTAGTCAAAAGCGATCTTATCGTGCGGGTCCAAAGGTCACAATTTTCAGTAAAAACTTCATTCGTGGCAGATTTTGCGTATAAAATCTGTCAAAGGAATGACATTTAATGAAAAATGTGATCTTTGGACCCGCACGATAAGTCCGCTATTATTTGATTATTTTTTCTAAAGAAAAAAACGTAAAAAAGACATTTTGGGCGTGCCACCCCGAAAATGTTTCGCCTTCTGCGCTATTCTGGCATGAGCCTCTGTCTTTCTAATAAGCCCATGAGCCGCGCCTGTTGATCACCTTCTCCATCGACGGATGATGAGTTTCAACAACGTTTCTTTACATTACTTTTCGAACCGACATGAATTTGCTTAATTACATAGTTATTTCTACGAGCCTTTAAACTGTGAGGCACTAAATTCGGTTTAGTCACAACTAAGACCATAGTACAGACTAGCAAATTAAGATTTTATTATAAATTTCTCGTGCCTGATTCGGGCACTACGATCCACGCCAAATGATACTTCAGTTAACACTAAATTTTTCTCCGCTCATTTCGCGTTTTTATAGCAAATTTTCGCTGCGTTTTCTCCCAGAAAACTCCGGAATCGGTACACCTGCAAGAAATTCACGTGTGAGGTGACGCAATTGCCTCCAATGTTCGACGAAACCACTATTCGAGTTCTAACCAGTTTTTAACTTCCCATCTCCACAGAGTTCGAAATTTTCCATCCAAGCTTTGGCTTAATACGAAATTCAGTTCACACGTGTGTTCCAAGTACAAGCGATATTCGAACCTTATAAGGTCATGACTTTTTGTCGTTTTAATTCGCTGAGCTCTGGAATTTTTTCCTATTACACGTCCCACGGCCAATAGTGGTATTTTAGAACAAAGTTTGGGGGACCTGGGTTTTCGAGGCTTAGTGTTAGCTATTTTTTGAAGTTAGTTTTCTCTAGTTGCGTGATGCAGTGAATAAAAAATCTAAAGTATGTCACCGCGTTTTAAAAATCGGATCCCGAATCGTGTGAAGTTAAACACCATGCCGTTTGTGGAAGGTTATTGCACTGGTAAGTGGTTTTATTTTTTAATCGAACGGTGTTAGGTGCTTTTGTCGTACAGTTAGTTCTATCAGAGTATAACAAACCAACTGTTATACTCTGGTTCTATTAGGTAAAATGATTAACCCTTTTCCGCGATTCTGGCATTACTTCGTGAAAGTTAAACTTCAATTTGTTTTTAATTATTGTTAATAAAATTAAATTATTATCCTATTTTGAACGTTTTCTCCATGGTTTTTAATTCGAGACTTAATTTAATTTTTGAACAATTAAAATTATTATTATTATTTTTTAAACAAATTGTTGGAACAATTCTTAAAATAAATCAGGTGCCAGCCCTGATCGTCACAAGGGCCATATACTTGCCAATTGCAGGTCTTTAAACCGTATGCATTCACAAGTGCACTACGAACTGAAATATCGCTAACAGGCAAGAGGAAAACTGAAATGTTTCGTACTTTTTCCAAATTAATGCCATGCACTTTTTCCAATTTTATTTTTTATATAAATACCTAACTGAATTATTGGCATGTTACCATTGTCTTTATATGGGTAGACAATGCGTCTTAAGTTTGTGGGAAAAGTTTAATATTACCAAGACAATGATATTACCATTGTACAATGATATTACGTACGTTGCATGTTACGTGGCCACATGTTTTATCCGTAATCCGTCGGAATCGGATCTGTTTGCCATGTCAATGGTACGAATTACGGAGGTACGAATATACATAGGAATGTGTTTAATTTCTGAACGTTCTTGCGTATGTGTGTTTTGACATCCGCAAATTTAGGTTATGGGTTATATTATGAATTTGATTTAGTCAAAATTGAAAATTTCTAATTTTTTGTAAGAGTTGTAAGTGGACGAGACATAGTTCGGGAACTTTAGCGGAATAGTATAACTACAAATAGTGACTTCTCTTTTGCGTAAGAAGCACAATACACATATCGGATTAACGGCCTCTTCATAAAATTAATAAGTATGCCAGTGGAACAAAATGTCGAAAATGTCCTACTCTCAAAAAAGGATGTGGTGTTAAACGGAAAAATAAATAAGGAAGACAAAGCTCCACCACGAAGGAAATCAGGTCTTATGAAATTATCCAGCTATGTATTAGCTTTACGGCCTTGGTCATTGAGTGCAAGTCTTATGCCGACTTTGTTGGGATCTACTATCGCCTATAAATATCCAGGGGCTGCTGATTTTAATTACTTAACTTTAGTTTTTACAATATTTACTGTAGTATCTGTACATGGTGCTGGAAATGTTGTCAATACATATTTTGACTATGTTAAAGGTAATTACATCTTAGAACTATTTTAGTCCATATGTTAAAGGCTTTTAATTTTAGGTATCGATAATAGAAAATCAGATGACCGTATACTTGTTGACCATATCCTTTCAAAAGATGAAGTAGTTTCATTAGGAGCCTTGCTTTACTTTTGTGGATGTATTGGTTTTATTGCAATGGCAGTTTTGTCACCTGCAAAAATGGAGCATTTGGCATTAGTTTACTTTGGGGGCCTTTCCTCAAGCTTCCTATATACTGGAGGGATTGGTTTTAAATATATTGCTTTAGGAGATGTACTTATTTTACTTATATTTGGTCCTATTTCTGTATTATTTGCATTTCTAGTGCAGACTGGGCATCTTGAATGGGCTACTATGTACTATGCTATTCCTTTAGCATTAAACACAGAGGCCATTCTACATAGCAACAATACAAGAGACTCCGAGGCTGACAAAAATGTTGGCATTGTAACACTAGCAATCATTATTGGGCACACAGCTTCTCATGTTTTATATGCATTTTTATTGTTCACTCCATACATTATGTTCATGGTAGCAACCTTAAAATATTCAAGGTGGTTTATGTTACCTTTAGTAACACTACCAAGTGCTTTTAAAATTGAAAAACAATTTAGATCGAATGACATACAGGCAGTGCCAAAGAAAACTGCTCGACTAAACTTATATTTTAGTATTTTATATGTTTTGGCATGTAGTATGATTCCAAGTTTACCATTTATAACTCGGAGATAGATAGTTGAAGGCCTGCTTATAGTGCTTCTTATTATCAGGTTGATTTTTACTGTATTAAGGAACTGGGTAAGAATGCAAGTCAATTAACTCAAATTACTTCTATATAGGCGTAATTATCTTGACAGCCAATCCAATTTTTTGTACATTACTAATCAAACCTGATATATTCAACAGGACAAAATTTAAATTATTTATTTATATAATTTATAAAATGTATATTAAGTAATTAGAGTTTATTATTTTACAAGAAATTTTGATTAAATCAATATTTTAATTATATCTAGTTATTATCGTTTTAATGTAGATTGAATTGTTTATTTTTCAGCAAAACAAGCATGGCCTGAAACTTTTTATATAATCAAAATGTCACCAAATATTAACAAAGAACAAAGTACTTTCACAAGTTGTTTAATTTTACTAAGCATATTGAATCTGTCTGCATATTTTCTGTACTTTTTAATATGGTTATTGCAAAATTGTTGTCTTGATGTTAATGGCCTAACATAAATTCACTAATAAGCGTTCTGAGCGAAAAGTGTGCTATTAAAGCATTTAAATTTAAATGAAACTTAGATTCTCTTAGTAAGTATATTAGAGTATGTCTATAGAATTCTTTAATAGATACATTTTAAATGCAGTAAGTGTATCGAAAATAACTTTCTTATGCATGCCTTCTAAATCAATTTGAAAGTTTTAGAAATTTGTTTAGATGCAGATATTGTTTATAGGATTATAGGTAATTTAACAAGAAGGTATTATATATATTGAATCATAGATTTAACATTGAATGGCATGTTTTATTTTAATGAGTATAAAACATGTTAGGTATCAAACCCAAAGCAGTTATTTTTAGCAGTTTATGATAATAATGAACTAAATACATATCTCACTATTTTAACAAGTATGTTTTCACCATATTGCGATTTGCGAGACATATTCTATTAGAAAGGATGCCCTAGTTATATTTTTTATAATTTTCTTTCCCACAAAATTGAAATAAAACTGGCTAGCGTTTGATATATTTTAAATATGAATATTAAAACTGGTTTTTTTTATAAAACAACAATTGCAATATAGTTTTATTAAAAATCTATTTAGGTCATCGTTTTACATATACCTTAATATTTATTTTATCCTAAATACCGTTCTCTTCTGTCAGAGACGATCATCATTTTGGTGGGCTTTTGGCTGTTGGTAGGTTTCTCACGTTTTTCAGAAAATTGTTGAGAGAAGTGGTAAAATGTTAAGTTTTTACATATTTCGTGTCCATTTAGAAATGTAGTTTTATAACTTCCGTTAAAGCTCCCAATGGCATTTTTTCGTTCTCACTATTCATTATGAACTAGTCCAAACTTGATATCACTTCATCAAAGATCTTATTTATGGTTCTACAAAATATATTTATTTCCTTTAGTTTTCTGTTAAATATTACAATATTTCATAGAAGTGTTTAAGAATTCTCAGCCGTGTCCAACGTCTTAACAAATTATTTGTTCCATTATGTCTAGTTTAGGTTAGTATTACTGTTAGCTGCGGGGTTAATAAATTGTTGTGTCAACTAGACTTTCAGGGTTACTTTATTGGATTCATATATTAAATTAAAACTTGGTGGCCAGCATTTTCCTGGAAAAACTAGGTATGAGACAAACAAAATGGCTTCTTTCTTGTTATGAGGGCACGTTTTAACTAAGCAAAAAAAAAATTGGTGTGTGCTTAAGACCACACGACAGAAGTGAAAACTTCAACAAGCGGGGTCATTGTTTGTCAGAATTTCGATCCGAGCCGGAAATTATATGAAAATAGATGGGTCTGTGGGGCACCTAATAAGGTTTCAAAAATGCCTGAGATACAAAATTGAAAAGTGGTGGTAGAAATTGTGTTTCATTGACGCCCGGTTTATTTTTGAAATATAACAGTATTATAATATTAGTCTTCATCGAAACAGTTTGACAATAATCAATAAGTCTGATGTTTTTATCCTTGGCTTGTGTTGCTAGAATATAGTAAACTTACTGATGCAAAGATTTTACTTTATATATATTTATACAATATTGTATAAAAGTAGCATAGGTATTTAGATAAAAAAAAAAGTCTCGAGCGATGTCCACGGAAAAACTGACGCGCAGGGATGAGTTGCGTAACTGGTAGCTAGCGGTAATTTTATGCTTGTGTCTGCTAACTAAAAAAACCATTCTATGTTTGCCTACATACAACTCGCAATTAAACTGTAAAATGTTGGCAATTTTTCATCGTGAAAATCTACAAAAACACTAAATCGAAACATCTCCATTAATACCATCACCCATCCCTCCCAAGAAATGGTGGAAGATAACTTCATTTATAGACCATCTATCAGTTGAGGTACATTTATTGTACGCGATATTTAAATAGTGGTATGGTTGATTCCCAACCGGCCTTATTAACGATTGACTTTGCAATCACCTGATGCTTGCGAAGCAATTAACCGTCTCTATAATCTATTGTTTTTCTTAAATC
Source organism: Pissodes strobi (assembly GCA_016904865.1). NCBI lineage: Eukaryota > Metazoa > Arthropoda > Insecta > Coleoptera > Curculionidae > Pissodes > Pissodes strobi. Next base: position 3,760 of record JAEQML010048216.1, on the reverse strand, counting down.
TCCCGAGACAGTTTCATCCAAACTCAGTTATATGGTTGGCCAGTATTTTACAAAGCAGGACGTGCTCTAGTAATTGAACACTATTAGTTTTACTTTCCTCGGTGGATGTACGCCCTTAGTTTCCTTAGATTTTTTTCCGATAATTTTTATACATACGATAATTTTATTATAAAAGCTTTAATACTCACATATCTCTGTAAAAAATTGCTCACTGTTTTAATAAATGTTACATGTCGTAATATGTTTTATTTTAGATTCATGATTTTTTCCTGTGAACATTTTGCAAAGTGTATTAGTTTTGCTTTTAGCTTAGCTCTAATAAAAATTACTATTCTAAACCGGTGGCAATAACAATCACACTGTAAGCATGAAAACGTTAACGTGAAAGTCCATGGCTCAATGGGATAATTTAGTAGGTACTCTAATCTAGTGAAATAAAATCACGAAACATAGGAACGTAATCCAATGAAACATTGAAGAGTAATCACTCAATCCAAGCCAAAAGATGATCCTTTCTCTAAGTTTTTAGAAGCTTGTAAATAACGTTGCATTTCCAATTAAAAAAAAAAACACCAAGTCATCTGAAGATTCCACTCTATTTTCCACGGTAGTTTTAATTTAGCATTTATATTGTAAATTAATTTGGAAGAGTGATTTATAAAACTATTAATACCTATTTCCTTCTTTAAGCATTTTACTTTCCTTGGGCTTCAGAATGTCACGGCAGGTGGGTATAGTTTGCCTCCGTTGCCTTTCTTGGTTGATGCCTTCGAAATGAAGGTCGCCTTGTTTGGACCACAAAAGTTCTTACTGGCTCCTGTTTGTGGCTTCTGTATTGTTTATGGAACAAACAATTTGTTTGTTCCATCCTGTTCCCAGGTTACACCCGTTAAGTGTGTGTGTGGGTGTGTATATGTATATATGCCATTTTGGGTGTATACATGCATATTCACCTTGCCTGACGAAGCCAGTAAGCAGAAACACGTGTCGCCGGGTTACCATGATCTATCATTTTCTGCTTATACTCACACTCTGGGGTCCAGCCCATTAGCTTCTTCCTCTTTTTATATACAGTGCGTCCGTAAAGTATGAAATAAATTCATTATCTCGTAAACCACCATTTTTTTAAAAAAACGCTCGGACCCGTCGATTTTGTTTTTCGATCGCGCATATTCTGACATTAAATACATACATACAGGATGTTCCAAATTAGAGTGACAGAAATTTTTTTTTTTTATTAAATGGAACCCCCTGTATATTATTGCATATTTGGATTTTGCGGAGAATTCTAGACATATTTCATGAATAATGTCCTATACCTATCTCCAACTGTTTTTGAAATATTGACAGTTGAAAATCGATCATTTACCAAGTTTGACAGCCTGTGAAATCTGGCCATACCATGCCTAAGGTATTGGGATTAAAAAGAACTTTGCAAAGACGGTCTACTTCAGTGGCGTACAGAAAGGGAGTATTTTTCAAAACCAATGTATTTCAGGTCGTTGCAAAAATCGGCCAAATGAAATAAAGATACAGAAATGGGCAAAAAAGATTTGAAAGGGTTCGGAATATTGACCATTAAAAAACTAGGTCAATACAAACAAAAATAAAAATTGATACTTTAATTTTGGAAAAACCATGTCTTGTGGGCCAAGTTAAATTGGATAATTTTTAATGCTTAACGACCCTTTATTTTCAAAGGATTTTTTATCGTTTTTGGATATGTCATGGCCTAAGTTATTAGATTCAAAAATAAATTTGTAAAGCTGGTCTACTTCAGTGGCGTAAATTAAAATCTAAAATTATTTTTTTTTATTTTAAAAATTTTAAGTAGATTCAAAATTTCTGTACGCCAATGAGGTAGACCCGCTTTGTAAAGTTTTCGTTGATTCTAATGTCTTAGGCCATAACATATCCAAAAATTATAAAAAAATCCATTGCAAATAAAAAGTCACTAAGCATTAAAAATGATTCAATTTAATTTGCTTGATAACTTTTTTATTTTCAAACGCTTTTTTGTCATTTTTTCATATGTTATGGCCTAAGACATTAGAATCAACGAAAACTTTGCAAAGCGGGTCTTCTTCGGTGGCGTACAGAAAAGGAGGTATTTTTCCAAACCAATGTATTTCAGGTCGGTGCAAAAATCGGCCAAATGAAATAAAGATGTAAAAATGGACAAAAGAGATTACTACAAACAAAATTAAATGTATACTTTAATTTTGGTAAAGCCATGGTTTGTGGGCCAAATTAAATTGCATCTTTTTTTAATGCTTAGTGACTTTTTATTTCCAAAGGATTTTTTTATCATTTTTGAATATGTTATGGCCTAAGACATTAGAATCAAAGAGAACTTTACAAAGCGGGCATACTTCATTGGCGTGCAAAAACTTTGAATCTACTTAAAATATTTAAAATTAAAAAAATATAAATTTTAAATTTTAATGTACGCCACTGAAGTAGACCCGCTTTACAAATTTCTTTTTGAATATAATATCTTAGGCCATGACATATCCAAAAATGATAAAAAATCCTTTGAAAATAAAAGGTCATTAAACATTAAAAAAATTCAATTTAACTTGGCCCACAAGACATGTTTTTTTTCCAAAATTAAAGTATCAATTTTTATTTTTGTTTGTATTGACGTATTCACCTAGTTTTATAATGGTCAATATTCCGAACTCTTTCAAATCTTTTTTGCCGGTTTCTACTTCTTTATTTCATTTGGCCGATTTTTATTGCCTTTTCTGTGCGCCACTGAAGTAGACCGTCTTTGCAAAGTTCTTTTTAATCCCAATATCTTAGGCCATAGCATATCTAAAAATGATAAAAAAAATCCTTTGACAATAAAAGGTCATTAAGCATTAAAAAAGGATCAAATTTAACTTGGCCTTCAAGACATATGGTTGTTAGGTCGCGTTTATCTGAAACTACCCGTTTTAGATTACTAACGACGGTTCGAAATAAAAGCCGTATTTCCTAGTTCAAAAAATACAGCTTTATTGATACCTTTAGAGACGGTTTGAAAAATAAACAATTCCGACAAAACAAACTAATCGTATACTTAAAACTGAATTAATAAAATAATTATTGCATGCCCGAATTTAATGTAATAATGTAAAGCTTATAAAGACCAGAGACCAAAATAAATTCCGTTAGAGTTTACAATCTAGACGCGATCAAGTGTCTCTGCTCTTTTCGAATTACTCGACAATACTGATAGTCAATTTTGGTCCTAAAACTAGGCATGAAAATAAATGGTAAAAGCACACTTGTAACCAAATATAAGATGCAGGTACCCCAGTTGCCTTCGGCCATAAAAAATATAAGGGTACGAGCCGATGACGTTTCTATTGCAGACTTTTGCTTTCGCCCTTCCAATTACTAGTGCGCCTTTAAAATGTATAAGAATATTTATACAGGGCGAAATAAGTGAAAATCTAAAACTATCTCTAACAATGGTTTTATCAAAATTAAAGTATCAATTTTAATTTTGTTTGTATTGACCTGGTTTTTTAGTGGTCAATATTCCGAACCCTTTCAATCTTTATTTCATTTGGCCGATTTTTGCAACGACCTGAAATACATTGGTTTGGAAATATACCCCCTTTTCTGTACACCACTGAAGTAGATCGTCTTAGCAAAGTTTATTTTAATGCCAATACCTTAGGCCATAACATATCCAAAAATGATACAAAATCCTTTGAAAATAAAAAAGTTATTAAGCATTAAATAGGGTTCCAATTTAATTTTGCCCACA
>MU189178.1:40868-54569 GCA_016904865.1 Pissodes strobi | reverse complement strand
TGTTATAATAACCTGTATCGCAATATGCATTAAGAGCTACGAAAAAAGTAACGGGCTCCAACAATATACGATATTTCTCCAATATTTACCTTAAAAAATTGAATGTTAATAAAGCAAACTTGATATAAGTTTTTTTAAAGGTGTTATGCAAAGTAATATTTTCAGTAAAAGAAATATTTTGGACTTCCATTGCTTTTATTTTTTAAACGCAACGTTTGTCTTGTATATTCAATCGTTATCAAGGTTTGTGACTACTACACATGCAGTACGAATGATTTTCTTTTATGAATAGGTACCGTATTAAACCTTAAGTCTCTTTTCTATTGTAGAAAATGTTTCAATATAATTTATAAGCGGTTATACTTGACGCATATGGAAATATTTGCGAAATCTTAATTAGCCAATGTTACCAGAATACTAATCTTGTATATTCAATCGTTATCAAGATTTGTGACTACTAACACTACACACTACACATGTAGTCAGCATTATCTTCTTTTATCAATACGGTATTAAACGTTAAGTTTATTTTTTATCCTAAGACATACTGATAACATCTATAACAGTTGTACTGGGAAACTAATCAGGTATATGGAGAATATGGAACAGGGGGATTCGCAACTAACCCCAGGTTTTCTTGAATTCAAAACAGAGGGGTTAGAGACCGAAACCGGGTTTTCTTATAGTCGGGTAGGTGCTTTGTAAAAAAATATATGAAGAAATCAAGGATCTTCGTTAAAACTAGTTTTCATAAAAAATCATTTCATATTTATGTAAAACTTTAATGAAACAATATTTAAATCGGAAAAAGCGTGCAAAAAACCTAAACATTATCACAGTTGCCTAGGGCAAATATAATTTTTGCAATTAGAATATGCCTTCATATATTTTCTATCAGCCGATCTTGGACAAAAAAAACATCTACCTTTCCTGGGAATTCTTTTACACAGCAGACCAAGTAGCCGGTTCTATTGAAGTTGGAACCTAAAAATTTTCAAAACAGCTATATATTAATTTTTAAGTTCCCTATACTTTGAATGATTACTAATGTTAATTTGGCATAACTCCTTGGCAAAGAACTTGAGAAAAACTTTTCTACCAGATTTTTGTTTTGGATTCTCTCTTGCCCAATTAGCTTTATGAAAAGAATATGAGAGTTATAGGAAGCATATCAATCAAATTGAAAAAAACTGTTATCGGCCATCTTCTTGTACCTCGCCGACAACTGTATGCTCTTACAACTATATGCTCTTACACATTTATCAAGCTTTTTGCAATAATTGCATATTATGATGTGTAGAAAGAACAGTGACGATCTTCTTCTTTTTCCTTTTTCCCGAAAAGCAAAGCGAATAGTGCCAGGAATTGCATCCTTCAAAGATTGCGGTCTTAGTTCGCGTGGAACATCCTTTCTTTTAATCATTATTGTTACCATTACTGTAAGATTTTGTTCTAACAAAGCATTTGCTGTTGGAGGGTCGCAAATTTTCTGTCCATTGTGATGTTGTTATCACTGTTCTGCAATTTTGCTTATGCTACAGGACGTTTTGCAACTTCCGGACCACTATTGTAATCTTTGGGCTGATTCATTACTGTTCCTGTATATGGTTCTGCAGAAAAACAATAGGAGTTTTCTGAGTCACAAAGCACATTAGCTTCAATTCCATATTTGCCAGGTTTTGTACAAATATATTAACCAATTTTGCATCTGTCATGGAATGTTATAAGCTCCTTGTCTATTACAACTGACTCTGAAGGAGCCAAAAAGCCTGGAAATTTGCCTGTGACACGTTCCCATATAACTCTTGCTGCAGCAAAGGTGTTATGCGTTACGAATACCTCGAGTAGTTTTATCATTAAGTCTTATACATTTTTGGAACAGTTGGGTACGGTAGTGTGAATACTTAGCCCTATAATTGGCAAATTATCGTCATTGAATAAGTCGATACGTGGATCTTTGCTTTGCTTGTAAGCTCCTGCTGTTATCAAGAAAACCTATGTAGCCTCATATATCTTCTTTTTCAAACATTCTTCATTTTTGCATGAAAGAGGATTGCGGAGTGCTTTCTTTTTCAAGGGTTTCTGATTCATATATTGCAAAATAAAATCAATGGCGTCATCATCGAAAAATAATCGAAACGCTCAAGTGGTAATTTAGGATTTATTCCATTTTTTAGATCTGGGGTTTCTTTCATTACACTGGTAGCAATTTGCCCTCATCGAACAATAAGTAAAACCTGATGCGGAAATCATGTCAGAATTGATTTGATTTATTATAGCTTTAGATCGCTCCACGTCAAACTGCTTATAAACCATTTTGAGAATAGACGTACCATTATTTTCCTCTGTACTACTACTTACCTTGGCTGATTCTTTATCTATGATTTCTTCAGGAGATTCGTGCTGCTCTGATTGAACATTTGAAGCTAAAAGATACAGACACAAATAAAATAACCTATGTCAAATATTTGTCACGCCTATGTAGAATACTTTAAGGCTTTTTTTGAAACTAGCTATTTATTTACTTATATGTTACTTACTAGATTCATTTTATATTTCTTGGAAAAGGCGACTCTGCTGTTCACCTTGGTTGACATCGAATTCTTCATCTGACCTTTGCAAATCTGGATTTATGTAATCCCAAATCAAATCATCTTTATCCTCATAAAGAGCTTCTTTCAATTCGCGATAAGTCAAATACCTTCCACACATATCAAAATGTAAATGAAACAGTTGGAGACAATATAAAAATCTATATTAGCGCTAGACTAACACTGAACACCACAACAACTGTAATGATACTGGTAAAAATTCGCCTAAGTCAGGCACATCTGTCTGCATGTCGATCGTACTATGCGTTACAAAAACGTCTGGCGAAGGTCATTGCCTGAACCTCCATTCCAGGTGCGGCTGTTATAGTATATTATGATATAAGTGTATAAGAGGGCCGTTAAAGCACGCGCGACGTATTTCAAAACACGACGCGCAGCGGAGGGTTTTGTAAGTCGCAAGGGCTTTAAAGGCCTCTTATACACGTATATCATACGCTATTTTTTATTACGAATGCATCATAATCTCAAAAATGTTTTTAATATTAAAAGGGATATATTGACGAATATATTAATCTGTCACATTTGACATGATCAAATGTTTCTATAGAAACCTGTAAAAAAGTAGGCGCATCATAAACATTATTTTAAGCTTGCTGCAGCGTGCGATAATCGTGGATTATGATGCATGCGTAATAAAAAATAATTTATAAACGATTATAGTTGAGGTATTTCAGAATATTTGTGAAATGCTTAATGGAACGACACCATCGGGTCGAATGTTACCAGGGTCCTTAATCTAAATTTAATCCAATATTTATCGACCAGAATCTTGAAGAAGGTAAAGCGCTTTTGCAGAGCAGAACAAGTTATAAGCGGTAATATAGAAATAACCAATGTATCAAGTTATAAAAGTTAGTTTTGGTATAGTTACTAAATGTTTTCGTAGAAGAGAAGCTTTATCATACTTGCAAAATATTAGTTTTGCTTAGTACAGGCTTTAAATAATTCCTCTTTGCAATCCTAAAAGTTAAAGGCACCCAAGTTGTGGGTCAATCTGAAAACAAAACGTAATGAAAAATTACTATTAACTAATATGGTGGTCAAAATGTATATTATATAAAAGTTATAACTCGTTCACTATAGAAATCACTCTCCCAATCTAATAACCGCCTCTCGATACTCTCGGCATTTCTTGTAATTACAATTGATAATAATACATATTTGCACTTTTGAATGACGAAATTTCAAATATTTAAAACGTGCAAATATCGAATATCTCTTTAAACTGGAGATAAAAAAGAAATATAACTGATCTAACAACCGGTAAAAATATTCTGCAGCTTCCATTATTTTGCTTATTTTTCGTATGTTATATCCAGAGATAAAAATATAAATACGCCTTTTCTTAGTTGGAGTTATAAATCTTTGACTTAAAGAAAATCTCCCTGGCTTGTAAATAAATCTTCTTGTCACAGAATAATGCTGTTTTGCAACGTTTAATTCAAAACGGAAATTTCCATGGGTGTTGGAATAAATGTTTATTAAAAAATGCCGTAAAATTTATATAAAAATTGATGATTGGTGATAGTACGTTAATTTCCATCCTAATTATTAGTTTTTAGGGTTTGTCAGAAAACTGAGCATCGTATAAATGGAAGTAGGCATAGTCACCAACGATAAAACGTGATATGACTGGGTATAATTGCTCAAACATAGTAAAAATGTAGGTACTATAAATAGGTGGTTATAGTTCCTTTACATCAGATTTTTGACAAGGAGCGAACAAAGGCTCTAATACAAATAAGCTTTTCTGCGGTTTAACTATACTTAGTGAATATTAAATTTGCGCTTCAGTCAACTTAATTATTATTGAAGAAGAACGTTTTGATGAGAACAGTAAGCTGATGAAAGTGTTAGGTAAACGGCGAACGCGTTACGGGTATGTTACAAAATGCGCGATACGGCGCAAACCCGGCGCCCGCCGGCGAGCGGCGAGGCGATCGAAAGTAGAATTCGTCTATAACGATAGGGGGAGACAGTTAGTCAGGTAATGCAGCCCACAGCTTGTAGGCTATTCATCGTTTCACTTTTTTACGATTCTTCGTTTATACCTCCCTTCTACGTAACGTCTAACACGTAAATGTGCATGGAAAAAGAAGTTTTACTTCTGGTGTGTGGTCCACAAAAACACTATTTTCTGTATTTTTTACTTATTTGAACTTTTTTCGAGCTCTCGTTGGCTAATTCTTCATTTTACCTACAAACAGAGGACGCTTCCCGAAGTAACAATTTTTTTCGCTGCAACGAGCGGTTTATTATGATATACATCCGGCGATAATGGAACATATTGACGAAAAACCAAAAAAAAATGTATCGTAAATGATCCTTAAACTTTTAGTAACTTGTAGCGTTGTAAATATTACAAAATCCAGTAGTGCGATTTTTGTTGTCGATACTCTCCCTACCTTACTTCTCGCCACCTTACTTCTGGTGATCCGAGCCGCTCGAAAGATGAATCCGTTTGGAGCGGCCCCTTCACAATTATTGTAGTATATATGCTTTGTTGGGGGAATTGATGGTGCTTTTCTCTTCTGCACGTTTGACGCGTGTTTCGCTGTTATTTTTGACCATCAGGTCTCATTACCGTCTGATTTTGTAGTGAAATTCATTGGCAAACACACTGCCAGGTGTAGTTTCTGAAATTATTATCGGCCGTATTGTTAGATATCGATTAAGATATGTAACGACTATGAAAAAAAGGGTTATTACATGTTAGTGCATCCATATTGAATAGTGAAAATTGTTTAATTTAATTAGGGACCTTCCGTGGGACAGATTATCTTCCGTTACCTTCCATGAGAACAACTACCTTCCTTGACCCTCCATGTCCCTCTATGCAAATCTAGCGAGTTTCCGACTCCACTATCCGTGTCGAGGCCTTTTGCAGAGATGATATGACCGCATGGTGAAAAATTAACTTCGCAGGAAAAGCCGTTGGATTCCACGTCGAGAAGCAATTAGGATCTATGTTGTTTTACTATCTCTAATAGCGTTATTTCAAGCTATTATCGTAATTTATCGAGTGGAGAATTTATTTTGCTAATCTTATGATCAACAATTGATTTATTTTTACTGTAATTATTATACCTAATACTATCTCTAGTGGAGAATTTATTTTCCTAATATTATGATAATTAATTGGTTTGGCTTTTACTGAAATTAGATTCATCGAGTATACCTCTGCCTGACTGCAGATCAGCTCTTATAGTATATCATACCCATTACCGTTATAGTTTACTGTAATTAGGTTATTGAAGTTATCGTTGGATGGCTTTAAGTCATGTATTGTCTCTGGCGATTATTTGATTTTGACTTTCCTTATTACCGTTATAGTATTACCTTAATTAGTAAATATCTCGATAATGGTTTGGAGATTATATGATTTACTTGTGTATTACAGAACAATAAGTTTTTACTATAATCAGCTGTACGCCTCATAGCAGTGAACGGTTTTATTTAGCTGCAATTTGCAACTTTATTTTCTCGCCTTAGTACCGCTATCGAACTGAGTGAGCTCAATTCGTTTTTAACCGTAAATACTTACCGGCTAGTTCTTGATAGGTTATTTCATTGATTTAGTATACTTAAGTAATTGCTTATTAGTCTAATGATATTATCACTGCCATGAGAATCATTCAGATTAGTTTTGTTTAGTAATCATTTCATTCATAACTGTAGATATTTACCGGCTTATTGCATACATACTTTCATCACCGGTTATCTTATTGACTTATTATAAAGCTATTTTAGTAAAAAACTTCCTATTTATAGTGCTTCGTAATTGACTACATTTAGTCAAACCATTAAAAATCCAATGTTTGGTTGAAATTATTTCAATACAGGAATTGGGCAATATTAATGTTATAGGACCTAGACTAAAACTTAGTATTGCTTTGATTTAATAGTCTGATAATATAGATGAAATACAGAGAATTTTCTCATTCGTTTATGGGAGATACAAAATCAAATTAATTGTCTTTGGAGTGTTTGTGAAAGTTTCTAATATTTAAATAAATAAATTGTGATCCCGATGTTTATTTTGGTAAATTAGTGTCAAATGTACCTTTCTTTAATAAATACCTTTGATTCCTAATTTTCGTAATATTTTTGTCTAGGGTGTGTTTCTAAATTTTACTGCCTTGATTTCAATGTGAAAAAATCATTGATATATTCTTAAGTAAGAATTTAGTCGAGCCCTCACTTAACTAACAACATATTATCGACCCACACTTTAAATGAAATTAAAACTGAGGAGTGAACCTGGCAACCCCCTGTTGAGCAATTGACAAATCATGTTACATAATTAGCGCCCAACGCCTGAAACTAATCTGGCTTACCAAATCCAATGCTTTCAACTCGATTTCATCAGAAAATATGATATAAGTTATATCGTGTTTCTAAATTTTACTACCCTCATTTCAATGTGAAAAAAAACATTGATATATTCCTAATTAAAAATTTAGTGGCGCCTTCACTTAAATGACAACACATAGACTCACATCCTTAAATAAAATTAAAACTGATTAGTGAATCTGGCAGCCACCTGTTGAGCAATTGACAAATCGTTGTACATAATTAGCACCCAACGCTTAAGGCTGGTTTCAATCTCGCTTACCAAATCCAATGCTTTCGACTCGATTTCATCAGAAAATATGGTATAAGATATATCATGTTGATTGTCGCTCTTTATTCGGTAAGAGAGTATCCTATACCTCTAAATACGTACTTTGTGTAAGTTCATTCATCACTTTAAAATGATCAATATGAATCACTATAATTATATTAAAGGCTACGTAAGTTTGTGTATTTGATGTTGACGATCCTAAAAAATCTGATTCTGGCGGTGTGACGCAAATTCTAAATCGGTTATTTTATTCGAATCTTGTCTGGCAAAATGGTTCGATAATTGACACTTTAATTTTGTCGCTATTGTTGACTAATCGAAACTAACCCAAATTACCGAGCTAAATAATGGGCCACAAGTAACTCCAAAGTAATTAGCTGCTTCTAGTTAACTAGTAAAACTTTTCCAACTCACTCACTACTCAATGCTTAATAGGTAACTTCCACTACACGTATTGACTGTTATTCATTGTTTAACCCACTCTTCTTTAAAGAGTGTTCAAATGTTCGCAAAACATTCAAGCTCAAGAGCATTGAACATCAAGTGTGCTTACAAAGCTATACAAAGTCTAGGACATTCCACATATTCAATGGCACCAAGGTGAATGACTCACTGATCTTTAATAAACTCGTAATTATCGCAAAAACTTATAGGATCAAGGGCATCTCAAAGAAAAATAATTGCAGAGATAAGAGATACCACATATTTATCCTTACTAGATATCACAAATATATTGCTTGTTATTTTAAGGATATTTTTGCTATATGTTTATGTTCTTCATGTTAAATACTTCCTGGTAAAACTTATGATATGTACACTGTTAACCTTTTCTTTTTAAGCTTAGTGCATGTGTTATTTTTCAAACGATTCTGAAGATTTTTACATGTCAAACCGGCATTATTTGTGAGCAGAATTTCACAAATTTTAATTTTCATATATAGTGTTACGAAAAATTTACTCTTTTAATTAGTGATTTCAAACTTGTTGCAAAAAATACATTAATAAAACAGAATCAATATTTCAGAAAATGTATCTGTGTTCAGAAAATATGCCATTTAAACAAATGTTGTCTTCTGTTTATTTCCAGAGTAGTAGGATTTATCTCGGTGCAAATTTTATGAAAAGGGCATTCCTTTTAATTGGACAATAGTTTGTGGTACATTACTCGCTATCGTTCAAGGTTTCTTAGGCGGTTTCCATGATGGGAAAAACATTTTATTAATCATAATGCTAATTCCGAAGGCTATAATCTCGGTTCCAACGAGATGATTTTTGTCATTTAACTTGACATCGATTCCGAACTGAATGACAGTCATTTCACGAGAACACTGCAACACGTTTTTCTTCTTGAAGTTAAAGTGAAAGTAAAGATTTTTCTTTTCAATTAAAAGGAAACCTTGCCCCGGAGAGTCGTGTTACAAATGCCCAGCCCCAGTAGTGGGGTCGTTAGAACGCCACCAGTTCTGTCCAACTAAATTGAAAAAGCTCCGCTGGTGTTGTGCAGGATGGCTAGGCTGGCTTATTAAATCAAAAATTTCTCAAGCTTAACTTAACAAGAAAACAAGAAAACACAATCTAAAATTTAAGGAACAATATATTTGTTTTTGGGAACACAGCAACGATTTACAGTAAAATTTGCAATTTTAAGGACCAAGGAATGTCGGAGGACTATTAAAGAAATTGATAAATAGAGTACAATATGGAGATTGTACGGAGACCAATTCGGATGTTAACGGTACTGTATGCCCTACATTAATGCACTGAATACTACAAACCGAAGTGATCACTTTGATGTTAACTGAGCTAATTACATCTAGGTATGTGTGCGCTAATAGCTGCACCGATTTTAAATGTAGCAATAATAATATGTATCAATGAACGGCCACAATAATTAAATCAAATGACTCGAGAAATTAATAAAAAGAATAAAATTAGAATAAAATAATTGAAAGCGTGGCTGTCGATGCTTCATATTATAAAGAGGGAAAATTCAAAGCGGTTATATTACTCGATAAATGAATGAAAAGAATAAAATTATTGAAACTGCATGCATGGCCCTCCGCTCTCTTCACTCGCCATGGGAGCTCAGTCAACAAGAACTAACGAAGTGCTAACCAAAACTAACCCAAAGCTAATCCAAACTAACCCAAAATGAAGAAAAAATCAGGATCCTGGAAATCCCACGTTGAAGAGGACATGGCATATTGCACCGTTTCAGTCAAGTGTGGCAAAACGTACTTGGGCTCGGTCTAGACCAATCAAAGCAGCGAAAATGATTTCTTTGACCGAGGCACGGTGCAATGTGCTTAAATACCGCCGGGTACCTATAAATACTTCAGGTACTGCCACTCGATGGCCCCGGGGAAAACTAGCCGAGAACTCGAGAGCTCGGTGTCAAGATTGGCTGATAATTGAACTGTGGCCCACTAATTGAAGTTGTGGTCCACTAGTGAAACTTGTAGCCTGCTAGCAACAGTAGTAGCCTGGTAGCAAAGGTGGTAGCCTGGTAGCAAAAGGTGGTAGCCTGCTGGTAAAACCCTGAAATGACCCAGTGCGCAAATAAAAGAGATACTGAGGTACAGACAACTTGAATAATAAAAAAGAGCAAGGTATGAATCACCCCTAAAAGAAAATATAAACTTCCCCATACGATCAAAATTAAAGTTACATTAAAATAAAAATTCGGATGTGATAAAATGGAGTAGATAAAATAACACATGGGACGCAAAGCAAATGGCGGACTAAGCACAAAAAAGGTTAACGCAGATAAAGCAAATAAATCATTAATTAGCAATAATTACCTCGATCGTGTGTGAGGGCTACCTATGGGAGATTCGACGGTCTCGGTCTTATATGACGAACGTGGAAAGCCTCAAGTACAGTATGTAGGTAGATCACGAAAAACGGTCGTGTCAAAACACCAAGATACCACAGTATATCCCCATTTAATTTAATCCAGAATTAAATCACAAACTAAATGTGGAGTCTATGAGACTGCACTAACGGCAAACCTTAAGTATAATAGTTTACCGAAGTTTTAGCTTACAAGTTGCTAAAAAAAACAAAACCACTGAATGGAAATAAAATTTCTAAAAATGTTATCTATAAGACCATGTGAATGCAATAAATTTTATGTTGGTGAAACCTGTAGGCCATTATCAAATTTATCTCACGTAAATAAATAAATTAAATTAAATTAAAACGTATAAAAGAACACCAAACTTATATTAAAAATACACAGTTCCACAAATCACATATTTGAACATGCGTTTGATAACAATTACAGAATACAATGGAACGCTTCAAGCATTTTAGCAAAACGTGTCTAAAAAACGTGAAATTAAAGAAAGTGCTTTAATTTTACTAAATAAAGATGTATGTGTTGCTTCAACTCCTGTTAGTTTTAACAGCACGTGGTTACCTTTGCTGAAAACTGAAATTGATAAGGGACAATTAAAAATTATCTAAATCTTTTAACAAAAATTATTGAATTCTTCCTAAATGCATAACACCAAATTGTAAATATATAATTCCTCACAAACGAATCAATTATTTACCTAATAACACCTCAATATCACACTAACCTAAAAGATCAGTAACCAGTAATTATACGATATTACATTATTATTGTCATAATGTCGACGTCAATTCAAAACTTGACAATTTTGCACGAGCTTTTTACTGTTATTTTCATTTACTAGCCATTTTCATTTTTAGATTTGTTCGTTCTTGAAAACGGGGGCAGATTTGTTCCTCGAAACGTCTACCGTTTTCTAGTTGCTTTGGTTTTTCAGCTTCGTTAGGGTCACTAAACTAGCACTTGTGCTGTTTACACCCTGGAGCCAGAGCTGAAGGGGGCTCTACTTTTTCCAAAAATTATAAATAGAGGTGGAGACAACAGCAAACATTTATAAGTTAAAGATGTTTTCCTGTAACGCATCACTCACGGTACTTGAGGTTATAAACAAATCCAGTGAAATTCTGACCAGTAGAAGAGGACGATATTACAAATACTGTCCTCTCATCTGCTGACCCTATAGCCATACTGACGAGCCGTTATACGGTGAAACGCGTCTATGGATGGGTCGGCAGGTGAAAAAGAACGGAAGGTACACATTTTCTGATGCATTTATCTAGGTTCACCTGACATGCACAGGTCAAGTAGTAGCCAATTATTACTATAGTATAGTACTGTCTATCTCCGATAAACTTAGCAGGTTACGGATAGATGGCGCCGGCTACAACACACTACTGGTTTTTTATCTTTAATTAATATGTAAATTAATGTTAGCTGGAATAGCTCATTACATGTTGGTACCACGATACACATATAACGATATGCTGATTTCTAGACTAGTTTTTGACTCACCCGCGCATCTACGTCATCCGGGAAAATTTGACGCTGTCATAGTTTATTTAATTAAGTGAATTTTTAAATTTGTTTTGTGTTTATATATGTTATAGGATTCTTTAAATTATGAACTTATAGTATAGTTATGCCGAACTATGCTGTGGCTACTTGTAAGAACAATAATAGGACCACCAAAGGGAGTAATATTAAATATTTTTGTTTTCCTAAACATGAGTTAGCAAATCAGTGGATTCGTGCTTGTCGAAGAGAAGATGGAATTAACATAAAAGATGGTGAGTATCTTTAATTATTAAAGCTTTACTTTATTATTTATTATTTTTATTACATATTTCCACGATTTGCATGATTTTTTATGGCAGTGGCACACACTCTAAAGGGACATCCTATGGCTAGAGATGGATCCTAATTTCACGAACCGTACCGTGATTTTAGCTGCCGCTAATTCGATATTCGGGTGCTGCTGTGCCTTAGTCCCGTTCTTTAAACATTCTTTTTAGATATACCACAATCAAGTCACGGTTCACGGTCCAGCCAGATACTATGTGGTTAAAACATATTTGCCAAAATTTAAATAAGTAAATAAAATAAAGCAACATGTTTTATTGAAGTGTGATTGAAGTAAAACTTCTTAACGCGCGCTGCGAGGAATATTTACCCATGCTCATATGCGATGGTATCAGAGTGCTCAAATCGGTTAGGTTCTGTAGCGCGACAAAAGCTCATTGATTTGCGCAACTAATCGCGCCATGTCTTCGCGATGCAATCGTTCTGTTCCAACAGCTCTCGTGGCCCAGTGGTCTAGGTGGTTAGATCTCGATTCGGCACCCCGCTGGCCGGGGCCAGCGTTGTTCACCGATTACAGAAAACACCTGCGGTTACGTGCTACCATTCTTCGATGCCTTGAGGTCGGTATATATTAATATTACTTTAGACGTAAACACCGCGCTCCAAAATAACCCTCTATCATGTCTCACAACAATCTCTCACGCTCTTTCTCTTTTTCTCTCTCTCTCTCTCTCTCTCTCACACACCCACTCACTCTCTCTTTCTCTTTTTCTAATCATATACAGGGTGGAAATTTTTTTTTTTATAAAAATTAAATTTTTTGGAAATATTTCGGTACAGGAAAATTATACATCCTTCTAGATGCGAAAATCGAATTCAGCGCACCCCAAAACCCCCCTAATGATATTAGAAACGAAAAATAACATCCCCCTACGAAATTCCCTATATCTGAAGAAAAAGCTAGATTTTGAGTCAAAAATTAAATTTTATCGAATAACTGCCTTATTTAAAATCCTATCGAAAAATTGTATAGGAACTTTTCGATATACCTTGAGACGGCGCAGAAAATGGCGCAAACCGATTTCAGATACCTCTTTCAGTTTTCGTAAAAATGAGGAAAATATAAAAAAACACGTTCGGTCAATTAAAAAAGAAAAACGAAACGTCGTGCGATCAAAATGGATACAGCATATTATAGTACCCGACGAGACCCATCTTTTTCCCATTTAAAGTTTTCTTGTAACTCTTACCGTTTTCGAATTATAGCCGATTTAATGAAAATCTCGCATTTTTTAAGGTATCCGTGAAATTTTCCGAAAAAAAATTTGGCAAAGAAAATTCCGTTTTTATGACGGAAACAATTAAAGTGGTCCATGTACATGTCGTTAACGTAAAAATAAAATTTCCAAATGCATATACAGGGTGTTAAAATAATTATTTTGTGAAAAAATGGCCTTTTTTTGGAAAAAAGGCAATATATCTATTTTTATGTTCGACGACTCACATAGGAGCTAAAAAGCGTCGAAATACACATTTTTGGTGCTATGTATTTTTTCCGTATCACTCGTAGTTTTCGAGCTACGACCTTTCTCGAATTTATGTTTTAAACTCCACGCTTCTAAATGCCTCTCTAACATGTCTCACAACGCTCATTAGTAACACGCTCGACGAAACAATGCTCCTAAATATCCCTCTAAAATGCCTCACGACGCTCATTAGTAACACGCTCGACGTAACAATGCTCCTAAATACCCCTCTAACATGCCTCACAACGCTCTAATAAAACTACTACGCCTACGCTGTTTTTC
>MU189178.1:0-31154 GCA_016904865.1 Pissodes strobi | reverse complement strand
TATAAATCTTTCATGTTTTATCATAAATATTTGAAGATTGCAAGGTTCTTTGGATGGAGAAAACCGAGGAGAAAACGCACTACAAATTACTATTACCCAAGCTATTACCTATTATGACACTTTTATACCTATAGTGATATTTTACCGTGGTATCTAGTTTCAGTTTATCAAAATAGGTAGATTCCATTTTGATAAACTGGATATTCAAGGATTGCTTTAAAATTTCGTTTTCCTTTAACAAAAATCGAATGAGGCACGTCTAAAGGCTGTTCATGACTTGCAGCCTTGTTTTAGCCGGAAGCTCTTAAATATTATTTTTGTCATACGCTCCCAAAAATAGCTATTTTACGGACTCATTTGAGCCCGTAAAATGCTTCTTTTTAGGCCTAGTCCCTAAAAGTCGTCATGGCAACTTTTACGGACTATTCCAAAATTCCTGAATAGGTCTAAATGTAAAATTTTGAATGACATGATAAAATTGGCAAATAATGGCTACGATATCAAATTCTAAGCTAACTTTGTCGTACATTTTGATTTCAAAAATTATGGTAAATTTGCAAATTTAGGCGTTCTGAAGAATTGCAGCGTATGACAAAAAATAGTGTTTGTCACACGTACCTAAATGAAGTTTTTCAGGACTCATCTGCTATGATTCGTCCTGAAAAACTCCATTTTAGGTACTTGTAACAAAAATAACTATTATGTAGGTATGCAGAAAAAGGTAAGTAAACTGCAATTTCATATTTGATTTAAAAATAGATTGAGTAATACACATTATCAGTCATGATAGTCGTGCTTAAAGTAATATCAGCTTGTAGGAGGTATTGTATTAGGCCAATTACGTTTCAAACTACATATATAAAAAGACAAATTTACAAAACACAAGCTTTTGTTATATTTTTTCGAGATTTTTGCATCTAAAATGTCTACTTAAATGTGAAATTTGAAAAGAAATTGCACATTTCAATATACGCCTGTAAATAAGTTAAGACCACTTTTGATGACGTCACGCGTAAGCCGTCTGGCCTTGTTGTAGGAGGTATTGCTCCAACCCTGAGAACGGAAATCGTTTGTGAATTTTCTTGATCCACACACCTGGCATCGCAAGAAATTCTTATCATAAATGTTACCATAAATTGAATTCGTTTTTGGTATTGCAAATTTCAACAAAATGGTGCACAATCACATACTTCTAGAATTACAATTATTAAGTTATCTTTAAGAAATATGTCTTAATTTTATAGAACCTCACTTATGAACTATGCTTTAATGACTATTTTACAAATAATTCTTTACGAGGATTCCACCATTCGAAAATCGTAGTTTTTAAGAATCAACTGAGAAATAATAATAGTGCTATGACAAATCCGAAATTAACAAAAATTATTTTGAAAAATAATGCCTTCCAAAAAGGGGTTAATTTTATTTGAACCACAGCGTATAATCTGCATAACTATTTAAAGTATGTGAGTTCTGATATTCTGATAATTTGATTAATTTTTTCATCAGAGTTAAGGCAGCAAACTTTTGATTGCAGTTCATGACTTGATATATAAATAAGTATTATATACTGAACAATTCCATTGCAAAAAAATGGATCTTGAAACTTTAAATTGATGGAGAAATTGACAAAGGAAGTTGCTTTGCGGAATTAAGGGAAGTAATACACATAACGAATTTTTATAAAATGATGTCGATAAAGTCCCAAAACTGTTTTTAACTTTTTAATACTAATAAAATGTATTTTAGTTGTAATAGTAATAATAATAATTTTAATAAAAATTTAAAAATTAACAAAATAAGCATGCAATTTTCTGGTTTTACCGGATAAGCCTACTGTCCTTCTACAAAGGTATATTATGCTACCACAATTTCGGTTATGCATTTTAAGTAGGTTCAGATGATGCTTTTGAGTTCTTGATTTAACTAGCGTCATCTATGAAAATGCATGTTCGTAGATGACGCTAGTTAAATCAAAAAAACTAAAGCATGATCTAAAAGGTTTCCTCAGTTAGTTATCGACTTTCTAGGCGTCTGAATGAGTTTAATTGTAACGATGACCTTCAATAGTAGGGTGAATAAATAATTATTGTTATATTTCAAATATTATCTTCATCTAGTAACCTAAACAACAAGTAAGTAGGAGCAACGTATTTTGATATCCTAATAAATATTTTTTTACAACGGCTTGACTTTGCACGAACTTCTGCAATTTCCTAAATACCGTGATGATGATGATGATCACACAGAAGTCGCAGTAAAAATTTTGCTGAAAATCAAAGCTTGTGTGCTAGTTACTGATGGAAACACGGGCGCTTAAGATTTGATAAATATGAATAATCTTACAGCTCAAAGCTTTCAGTAGAAGCAGAACTTTTCATTGATGATCCAATTGTTGACATTCAAACTGCTATTCCGGTCATCAAAAATAGTCGCGATAGCACATATAGAAAGATGAACTGTCATTGCTAGAAGGTTCGAGCCCGTATGAAGAACAAAACGTCAAGTATCAAAGAAAGCTTACGTGGGCCACTCAAGATTTAATTTTGGAAGATGAACAACTGCCGTCTCAACAAAAAATCACAAACAATTTACCAGATGAATTATTTTATTTTTTAAGAGGGACGAAATAATTGAAACGTTTCTTAAGTATTTAATTTGAATGCTATTAGCAAAAATGAGTTGGTTAATAACAAAAGAAAAAATCAAGAATATATCCTTCACATTATTATTGAGAGGTTTGGGCTTGTTAAAATACGGCTATAAATTATAAACAGATACCATAAAAGTGTATCTTTAATAAAGTCTCTTATACACCTCATTATTTTTTGCTGATATGTGATCATTTTAAAAATGCACTAAACTAGATTTTAAGAATAGACTAAAAAAAAAACCTTCAGACATATCTGGATTACAGTAGCTTCAATTTTCGATGAATTAGTTTCTGATATTGTAAGTGCAATATCTAAAATAAATAACTGATATATTTTTTAACGTGACTAAGACGTTTCAATGTAAAACAAAATATTGCGAAAAATAGTATATAGATCATTTCAGAAAAAATTCTTGATGGTATTTTATTAACTCATTTTTTTTTCAACGAGCCTGATGTAATTATTTTATAAAGCATATTTTTCCTAACATTCTGTTATATGAAAATCGAAATTTTTAAGATTCAACTGATAAATAATGGTTCTATGACAAATCAGAAATTAATAAAAATTGTTTTGAAAAACATGCCTTTATTAAACTTCCAAAAAGAGGTTAATTTTATTTGGACCACAGCGTACAATCTGCATTACTACTTAAAGTATGTGAGTTCCGATAATTTGATTAAATTTTTCATCAGAATTAAGGCAGCAAACTTATTGATTTTAGTTCATGATTTGATATTTAAAAAAGTATAAATACTGAACAATTCCATTGCAAACAAATGGATCCTGAAACTTTAAATTGATGGAGAAATTGACCTCCCTTTGTCAATTTCCTAAAAAGTTACTTACCATTCACAATTAAATTGATGTCCAATTTTGTCAATATTTTTAATTCCTTCTGGATATATGCTCTTTACATATTTTAAGTCTGTTTAAGTGAGAGAATTACAGGCGATTTTTTTGGCCCTTGTTGTCTGAAGCTATAAAATATTAAATGCATTCTGGTATTCAATTTAAAAATATCATCTAACTTAGCCAGTTTAGTTTTTATGTAAATTATTGTATTTTGGGTTTGCTGATATAATTTAATATTTTTCATATCAGTGTGAATTTGGACCGTATATTAAACCAATTTTATTAAGTTGAACACAAAAACGGCGGCAGCAAAAAGCTTTTATGTCACGCGGATATTACTCACATGTAGCTTAATCCCTATCAAAATTTATTGTCACAGCATTTTGTGTACAAATTTCAAAAGTAATTACCTTAAAACCACGAGAACATTTATAAGGCAACCCACGGCATAGAAATAAACAACAATAGCACCGTATTAAAAGGACTTATTATACTACTACGTCGGCGTCGGCGAATTTTATCTCTTGGATCAGCCCGTGTAACTTTTTGGTGCTTTACGGGACAAAGAACGCCCCTTTCAGTTCCGGGACCGGTCTTTAATGTGAGGTTAGCATTAATCTTCTACAAATATCAAGGAGTTTTCTGTAATAAAATAAGTTACATTGAGTACTTAGTCCTCTAAATTAAGTCTATGATAATTTTAGTTTGCCGAAATAGTGTGAACTGTAGGAAGTGACATATTTCGAGAGCGGATTTCTCTGCGCTTGTACAGCAATGATTTTACTCAACAACATGCTCAACAACTTTTCCTATTTAGACACAGATTGAGAAAGAAAATAAGACTGTTCGACTATAAATATAGTGTGTGAGTAAAAACTGACAAAGTTATTGCGAAAATTTGACTTCTGTCGCTTCTTGAAATTTTATTCGACGCTCTAATTGGAAAAAATTTCTTTCACAAATTAAGAGAGCTGCCTAAAGAGGTCTCCACTATGACAATGAAGTTTATAAACGGCATCCTTTTTGAAACCTAGTTGGAAAATATAAAAAGTCATTCAAAAATGGCTCTTAATCATGAACATTCAGCAAATATTCATTCTAACCTAGTGTTTTTTATTTGTATTTTGGACAGCAAAAGACTTTTGATATTTTTATATAAGTATAGCTAGTAATAAAAATATTAAAAGTGCATATAGAGTTTTAATTTATACCTTTAAATATTCGTTTCCCAAGGTGGAATATATGATATTGCATGTTCTCATTATGACTTTCCCTAAAGTAATATTGCGGTGCTAAATTTCAAGTCTTCGTACTTTCTTCCAGCAGCTCGAAATCGTCGTGTAGCTGTAAGCCTCTCATGGAGAAAAATAGCTGCACGCACGTAAGTAGTTTGTTTCTCAATTAATGGCGTTACTAATTTTTATAATTCTAGATATGTATCTTAATCCATGCCTAAATAGTTGTACCAATCACCTTTTTTGAGGCTCGGATCTTATAATAAGTTGATGTGAGAGTATTGGTCTTCTTTTAATAGTCACTCTTGCTCACCATAACTTTTTTCCTATGATGCACATTTTGTAGTTTTAAATCACGGGTGCTTTTGACACTGTTCATAATAATTGTTTTCTATGCATCATGCCACTGTTCAATGATAACTGTCGAAATGAATGGTCAGGGTGTGTGCAATCAGCGAAAACAATTTCACGCCAATATTTAACATTGTTGTGTAAAATTGTTGAGTAAAATTCCAACGTATGGGGGCTTGAATTTTGTGAAGGCAGTTGGTGCAGAAAATCTGAAACAAGTTTAGAGTATAATTTATAAGAGAATGTTTACGTAGTCGAGTCAATGTGTGAGTATTTTCAGTAGATTACGCATGATTAGTTTAGAACCATCTTCTATCATGGTCTCCTACATAAACGAGATTCTCTAATAATATTTAAAATAAGAAAGAAAGGAAATAACTGTGTTGTTTATTACAAATTATATTTCGCCTAACAATACAGACCAATATTAATAATAGCATAATTACATTAAACTACTAAAGTGAAAAAATATTGTAGAATTTTTTCGGATTATATTCAAATTTTTAACGTCACAGAACCGAAAAATTAAAAAACTTCTATATGAAAAGAAGCTGAAGTCGCGAAGCCATTCCTCGAAGATATATAGTAAAATGCACCAGAAAACTATAAATAAGAAAAATTAGAGACTTCTTGCCGATACGCAGAACTAGAGCAGAGGTTATTTACTCGGAAAAAAATGAGGTGGTTCGAGTCGCATACTGGAAAGGCCAGGCGCAAATAGAAACGCAGGTTAGTGAGTAGACGCAGGGTGACTCAGTGCATTCACAGCCCTTTGCAAAGATGCAACCGGGAGATACATTGAAAATGCCGAAGCAGAATGCAACACTTATTAAATTTGAGAGAAAACTCATAATAATTGTGTTAAAAATAATACTTGATATAAGTTTCGGTTAATTTGGGTTAGATTAGATTCGACTGCGTAAGTTTAGTTCACCAAAATATTCCCCATAAATGCATATTACTTCAAGTTTCGTTCTTTTTACAATTTATAACGTTAAGTGTGGTTGTAAGAACAAAATAACATTTGCATTCGATTTGTCTCTCATGCCCCGATCTAACGATATGCAACACGACTAGTCTATCGTGAGAAACTAAAAGTCACATTTAGCCACCCCTAACAATATTTAATGTAAATAATAAAACCACAATAAAAACATATTACTTCAAGTTTCGTTGGTTTATACAATTTATAACATTATGGGTGGTTGTAAAAACCAAAATAACATTTACATTCGATTCGTCTCTCAATCCACGATCTAACGATATGCAACACGACAAGTCGTGAGAATTTAAAAGTCACCCTCAGTCATCCCTAGCACAATTTGATGTAAAGAATGACTTTTAGCAGACTACGTAAGTTTAGTTTACCAAAATACACCACATAAATAAATACATATAACTTTAAGTTTCGTTTGTTTTAACAATTTATAACTTTAGGGTTGTTTGTAAAAACCAAAAAACCATTTGCATTCAATTCGTCTCTCAATCCCGATCTAACGCGGTTTGCTTCACTTAGTCTCAACTTATTTTAGTCATTTGAGCCGGGTCCGATACGCTATAATTAATTTTTATAGATTTTGATAGTTTTGGTTAGTCCTCTAATCAACTTTCGGTTAGTTTCACTTAGTCTCAACTTATTTTACTTATTTGAGCCGGTTCCGATATGTTATAATCAATTTTAATAGATTTGGTTAGTTGTCTTTTCAACTTTCGGTTAGTTTCACTTAGTCTCAATTTATTTTAGTCATTTGAGTCGGCCCCGATACGTTATAATCAATTTAATGGATATGCTTAGTTTTGGTTAGTCGTCTAATCATCTTTCGTTTAGCTCTTAGATTAAACTTATTTTAGTCATTTAAGTCGTTTCCCATACGTTATTAACTTTTTTAGATTCGGTTAGTTTTGGTTAGTCGTCGCATCAACTTTCGGCTAGTTTCACTTATTCTCAATCTATTTCAGTCATTTGAGTCGGTTACGATAGGTTATAATCAATTTTAGTGGATTTGGTTAGTTTTGGTTAGCCGTCCAATCAACTTTCGGTTAGTTTCACTTAGCCTCAACTTATTTTAGTCTTTTGAACCGGTTCCGATACGTTATAATAAATTTTTATAAATTTAATTAGTTTTGGTTAGTCGTTAAATTACCTTTCAGTTAGTTTCACTTAGTCTCAACTTATTTCTCTCATTTGCGTCCGTTCTGATATGTTATAATCAATTTCAATAGATTTGGTTATTTTGGTTAGTCGTCTAATCTACTTTCGGTTAGTTTCACTTAGTCTCAACTTATTTTACTTACTTTTTGAGCCGCTTCCGATACGTTTTAATTAGTTTTAATAAATTTGGCTAGTTTCACTTAGAATCAACTTATTTTAGTCATTTTGTGCCATTTTTAGTCCTTTAGCTGCTGCACCATTTGAATTTTACAGGATATGAAATGAGGCGAAATACGATTTTGTATAATATATTATATAACCTCAATATGTCAAGAATATTTGAATTATTTAACTAAATACTACGCTTTGAGAAAATATTTAGTATCGTTCGTAGAATAGTAATATGAATAGTACGTAATATCGATCTATCTATTTAAAAAAAAGGAAGATCATAGTCGCTCAGGGAAAACGATTTACCTACCCTGAATAGATACAAATATTAAAGATAAAAACGCACTCTATGCGATCAATTTACGTATTTAAACTTTCTCTTGGAGTTTCATCTTATTATTTTGTTAAACATAATTAAATTATTGTTTATCATGTCATGATCTGTAGCCGTATGGATCATGCTAATCCTAAAATATTTTCGACTTGAGTCGAATATTCTAAGCCGTTTGGAAAATTAATCTCCAGTGTTTATGTCGTCTCTTCGGTCAGACTGAGATTCATTTTGAGGCGGCTTCACTTTCATGCACACTTGAAATCCTCGAAATAAACGTAGTGATAGTTAACATTTTCCTTTAATCAGTTTGGAAGCGTTACTAAATCAGTTACCCACTAGTTCATCCATAATTTTGTCAGGGGGTTTTAATATGGACTGCTCAGCAAATGTTAGCATCCACTCTTTTAATTTGATTATGTGTATTGAGGAACCAACTAGGTTTACCAGATTTTTGTTTTCAATTCAATAATATAACAAATGTTTCCTTCAGTGTGCAGAACGCGGAACTTTCCGACCATCAATTTTCAAGATTAGGGGATAAAATGTTTTATCTTGGACATTCTTTACAATAATCTCTGGGATATATCTTGTATTTATAACACTGTGTGATTGGCAAATAATATATTTGGCAATGAACATTTAATGACAGCTATTAAGACGAGGGTGAGAATTAGGGCCCGATCCGTAGGCGAGTGTCGTAATGAATGCGAGTGCCTAAATTGCGTTTAAATATGACTTGCATACACTTTTTTTTGTACGACCAGTTAAAACGATGAATAAACGTACTTCATCTTTCAAAAATTACTAAGTAAATAGGAACTATGAACTGTCAAACTTTCCCAATTTTAAATGTCATGGTCATGACAATCTTTGATATAGTCCGAATATTATTGTGATGATTCATTTTGATTGATTGTAATCCCGTATTTTAATGAAAAATCTGTGTCTTAATTAATTTCATTAAAGTACAGGTAGTAAATGTCTGATAATAATTAAAGTATACCATTATAAAATTAGCCCTTAAACAGTGAACTTTAGACCGCGGAGAACCGTAATCGTAACTAGAGTTTGATCATGTTATACATTTTTGCCTATTACTCCACTGCATTTGTACGCATTTTGAAGAATAGGGCCGATCCGGCGCTGGCCCCCGAGTGTAAACAGCACAAGTGCTAATTTAGTGACCCCCTACGAAGAATTGGAAAACAGTCGACGTTCCGAGAAAAAAATCTGCCCCCGTTGTCAAGAACTAAAAATCTGAAAATCTGAAATGGTTAGTAAATGCAATTAAACAATAAAAAGCTAGTGCACTTTGCCAAGTTATGAAGTTATTTTGACAAGATGACAAGAATTATGCCATATCGTTTAATAACTGGTCATTTTCATTGCGTGGTTTTGTTTTGTTAGTTTAGATCCAAGAGTATTTCTGCTTTGAAAATAGTACGAATATTAAATTTATAACCCATTCGTTCTATTTTGTCTGATAAACCAGGAATATAGGGAATAAAGAGGTTCGAATATTTTGATTTTGTCGTTGTTCAAACTCTACTATAAAGCATTTTTGAATGAAGTCAATATGATAGTTACTATTAATATTAATCAGAACATTGTTTAAAAATTCTTTTTCTATGTTTAAATTTTGATTATTAAAATTTCTTTTCACTCGATCATATATACTTTTACGACACTCTTTTTAAGCATTATGAGGTGATTTGATCTAAAGTTAAAAAAATCTGTTTTTATGTGTAGGTTTTTTGTATATTTTTGTTCCAAAACTATTCATGTCCTTTTTTATGAGAATGTCAAGAAATGAATGCTAATATGATATGGAAAATCGTTAAGAAAATGTTCCTTATATGGATAAATTGAAAAAATTGTCGTCTATATAACGCCACCAAATTAAAGATCTATATTGATAATTTTTAACAAAATTTATTTCAAAATTTTTCATAAAATATTACTTAATAAAGGTGAGAGTGGCGAACCCATAGCCATACAATGGTTTTGTTAGTAGTAGTTGTTATTGTATTGAAAACAGATAGTTTTACGACAAAAGTAAGCAATTCTAGTATAGTGTTAAGTGATTTTAAGTTTTGTGCATTCACCTAGGTTAGTACTATTTTCTAATTTATTTCTTACAATATTTAAAGTTATCATCAGACACGTTTGTAAAAAGACTAATAACATCAAAACTCACCAGGGTGTCGTTAGGATTTAAATTAATTTGTTGTTTGTTTTTATAGAAAATGTTGTGAATTTCTTATATATGTGCTAGTGTTATTTGCAGGTGGATTAAAAATGTTGAGTAGGAGGTTGAGTATATGTAGCAATGGCGTGTGTTGGTGAATTTATACAGCTTGTTTATGTATTTTCGGTACTGCGTAAAAATGAGTTGTTTTGCAATTGTGTGGTGTCAACTTAAATCTTTTTATATCGTTGACCTGATTTTTGTGTTTTATTTACATATGGTATATCTGTCTTTTAATACGTTTTGTCGAGTCTTTATTTAGTATTGAGTAATTATCGTCATTACCTTTATCGGTTAGAAGAATGATTGTAATGTACTTTGTTCTGTGCATGTTAAGTTTTGTTTATTTTTAAATTGTTTTTCTAGTGTAATTTTAGTTCTAAATCTAAATTCGTCTTGATGTTTTTCTGGTAAGTTTTGTGTTGTTTCTTCAATTATTCAGATTTTAGAACTGAGTAATTTAAACTTTTAGGCAGAACAAGTTTTTCAACATCAGATAATATCCTATTAGACAAATTGATTACAGTTTTGTCAATAAAGTCGGTATTTTTGGTATTAGATAATATATGTTTAAACTTTCTTGAATAAGATTATTAAATTTATTTATATGAATAATTTTGTTTATCAAAATTTTTAAAATAACTGATGTAAACACAGTTACAAATGTGATTGCAATCAATAGATAAAATTTGATTTTGTAAGTTAAGTTTTAAATTCATTATCTTTATAATTATGAAGTTTTTGGCAACACATTAGAAAATATCTCTCTGTATCTCAAAATCGCATGGTTTTCGGTTCTGTATATTATGCTTTATTTAATAATATTTCAAACAAACCCAGTAATTATGTTATGTGATAATATTTTTGAATGATCGACTAAAACAGCGTGTAGAGGAAAAAAAACAATGTCACACTTCGCTAATTATTAATTATTATTTATAGCTAATATTCCAGGTTTTCATTAGCTAACTATTGTAGCACTAGCTTTTAGTTCTGAAAATATATACACCAAATCACATGATAGTCAATAATGCCCATTATAATTTTATTGCTGTTTCTTACTGCTGTGACGATGACCACGCAATCCATCGTAAACTCAATTAAAAGGGAATAATTATTGGTTGTTTAACGTCGCACGTTTTCTTGGTGCCAAATTATATTGAGACGCAGATTTTAAAGGTTTTATAAAATGTAAGTTTATATTAATCCTCAATATCTTTGCTTGATTTCACATAATACCGCGACTTTCCCCATGATACTGCTATTGCTGATTTTACTAACTGCTTTTAGGTATATGATATTGCGTTATTTTATAGATTTCATCAATTTATATGCATTTCTTTGATTTCTTCACGCGCAACGTATATCTGATTTTAGGAGTCATACCCCTCGACATTATTAAATTCGCTGTAACAACGATCTATAGACGATTATAAAACTAAACATTAAATTAATTTTTGGAGATAATTCTAATTGACTCGCAAAATTAGCAATCTTGCCAGAGCATCGTATTCCATTATAAATTAGCTTAGATTTTCGACATGAAGCAAGTGATATAAGTTGCTTGACTTGACATGGTTTAGTGAACATTATACATATATAATCATAGCCACGCAACAAGGTTTTGAAGTTTATCCTAGTTAAGATCTAACTCTTATTTAGGATTTGCGTTAGCGCGACCGTATGAGTCAATAGGAAAAGGGTATGTTGTAGTGAGTGTATGTGACAGATAAAGGTATAAGTTGTGAGAAATTTTATATGTTGTCCTACCTTAAAGGCTTGGGACCATTTTCTACAATCTTGTAAAATAATTTTGTAGAATGTGGTGCTACAATTATTAGAGTATTGTTTTTAATAACACTATAGTAAACCCTCCTATACGTTTTCAGCAAGCGATATGCAGTTATTATTATCATAAACTTATAATAAATTTAAATATGAAATACATTTTAATGTATTATAGTAAGGCTAGGGTAAATATATATTTGCATATACCTGCATATTTTGCATATGCATTAATATTTTAAGATGCTACCTCATAACTACATACTCCAGGATATTCTTCACACTTGTGGCGTTGTAAATACTATTAAACCCAGAAATATAGTTTATTCCCTTTCACTAGTAGATTTATATGGTTGATTATTATTATCTTTACTTTATATTAGACTTAACATACCTATCCTGAACTTAGAATTTATACAGGGGGGTGGGGGGAGAACACACCCAACCGGTATCGACGAATACAGTTCCGAATGAAGTGTTTCTAGCCGTGCCTCATTTTCGAACGTTCTCTTGACGGATGTCGAAGATATTTTTTGGCAATTGCCTTGGTCTTCTCTTCGCTGCGTTGAACGCGTAGGTAGAAAAAAAGACAAATTTTGAAGTCGATATATTATCGTTGTAACTTTTGACCATCAGGTCCATTATTGGTATAAATATGGTGATATATAAAGAGTGGAAAAATGCAAGCGAAAAACCCCAATATATGCGCATTTAAATGCATAAAATTTTCAGAATATATGCATCGAAATGAACAAAAAATGCAAATATGCATTTTTATTATATGAAAAATTATGAATATTAAAGTTATTTTAAATAAAGCCAGAACAATTTATTTATAATTAAACCCGTTCTTCAGAAATCCTATAATTTTTTACCTATTTATTTAAATAAATATAAATGAAACAAAAAAAAAATCGTAATAAAAGTTTTTTATTCATAGATACACACATTGATACTTACATAGGAAATTACAAAACATAAAATCTAAATCATAAAAATCTTACAGTGACAAAATATTGTTTGCGATTATAAAAAAATTAAAAATGCAATTAATAATTCAACAATACCATTGATACATTCAGATAATAGCAACTTGCACAACATAAAATTCGTAAATTAACAAACTCTTATTTGTAGTTATAAAAACAATTTATAACTAAATGTTTTTCAAAAATTTCCAAAAGAAAAGTGTGTCTTTTATCTGTAAACATGTTTAAAAATGGAAAAACTTCGCTCAACATCTAGAGAAGTTATCGGACAGTATTTTAGTTTTGGAATTAAGTGTGTTTCTAATTTATACAAATCCAGTGCTCTTTCGAAATTAGTGAAATTGCCTATACAAACTTCTGAAATATTTTTTAGGATTTTGAAGCCTGTGTTATTTTCAATTACTGACATAATTTTTTTGCAATGTACCTGAAATTGATTTATTAAAGCCACTGAATCTGTCAAAGAAACAGCGGTAGCCTCCAATTTCGTAAGTGCTATAGGTACAAAAGAATAATTTGTTTTTATAAATATTAAATTATATTTCACTGTTGGGTTAGAAAAAAGAGTTTTTGCATTTATTAGAACGGCAGAAGACGAGTCGTTTAGATCTTCGATAACTTTTTTATACATATTTTGGTTGTGTATTTTGCAAATATATAAAAGTGAGCATTATATTTTACGCTTATTTAGGGTTAGATAAATAATAATATTTATTAGACCATATTCTTTTATCTATAAATACCAGAAATGTATTTTAGTTTGAAATAAAGATTTTATTAAAAAAAAAAACTAATTCAAAGTTCTCAGCATAAAATATAGCAGCGGCTAACCAAGTTCCCCAGCGAGTTATTACTGGTTG
This sequence comes from Pissodes strobi, assembly GCA_016904865.1. Taxonomy (NCBI): domain Eukaryota; kingdom Metazoa; phylum Arthropoda; class Insecta; order Coleoptera; family Curculionidae; genus Pissodes; species Pissodes strobi. The sequence continues at coordinate 17,520 of MU189178.1, read as the reverse complement.
TGGTGGTAATTGAAAGAGTAATCGAATACCTACTTACCTGTATGAAGATTAATCGTAATTTTCCGAGCTTGTCTTCCGATATGATTACATTGTAGTTTCTGAATCACCATACCCATCGATACGTTTTTAAAGCATAAAGTTTTTTATCCTCAACCCGAGTCTGCTATCGCACTTCGATGCTAACTCATTCTGTTTTAGAGCAAAATTGCCCGCCTAAGGGGCCTGTGGTTGGGAGGGTTGTAATCATATCGGAAGACAAGCTCGGAAAATTACGATTAATCTTCATACAGGTAAGTAGGTATTCGATTAATCTTTCAATTTTCCATCGCTTGTCCTCCGATATGATTACATTGTAGCTGTTTAAAGCTAGATGGTGCAATTTAGCATTATTCTACCTTCAATCCTGAGAATACCACAAAAAACACAATTAAGGCAGCAAAGTCGTTCAATTCAACTCTATTTTAAGTATGACAAAAAAAAATCAATGAAAATTCTATCCCATAAATTCCTTAACCACTTAAAAATTAAGGGTACCTATTCTAGATAAATAAACATATTTTATAATATAATATATTATTGATATACAATCAGAGCAAAACTTATATAATAAATTGAACCTTAGGCAACGGAATACTTAAAAGGCTACCTATTAGGGCTAAGATATATCCAAATTTAAAATTGTATTGGCAAATATGTCACTGGGCGTACCTAGAGGTCGAGTATAGGATCTGAAGAAAGTGTCAGAATTTTAGGACTCCACCCTGCTATATTCTTAATGACATTTAGGTTTACGTCAAACTTAAAGGCTGCTCACGTGCTGGCTTGTCTTACACTATATCCGGTAAACACGTTAACGTTCATTCCATATCATTGTTTATTAAAATTAAGTTGATCCACCTACTTAAGGTTTGAGTTATTGCGTGGTGATATGTTTTTTTTTTGAAAGTTAAGAATAGGGATGCATAATTGAAACGAATGTGCACGGTGACTTTAATGCACTGTTTTATAGAATTTGCGACACATAATAGGTAATTCTGATTTTTGAAAATACGAAAAATGGGCTGGCTTTTATAGGGAGCTAAGGTTTAAATTATTTCCGAAATATTCAATTTTGACTGTAGAGTCTCTATTATTGTCAATCGTAATTTTGGTTAATATTTGGATCCGATGTGCTGAACTTAGTACCATAAGTGTTTAGTGTTACCGTTTTCTTTGTTAGGTTATCAAGTGATAGAGATTGTAAAGGGTAAAGTGTTGATACATAGAGTAATACAGGTTCAACGTTCCATGTAAAATCGTATTTAGGTTTAGGGGGCTTTAACTTGTAGCCTCCCTTCAAAAATCTTTTTATTATATTTTAATCCCTATTAGGCGGTGAAACATAAAGTTAAGAGCTGATCTATAGGTACTTATCAAGACGTAAGAAGCTTCTTTGTTTACTTCGCGAACTAAAAAGTCCAGATAAATGTTTAAATTATTATAAGTAAAGACATCGAAATTTTGCTGTTACAGAAATTATAATACCTACTTATTAAAACAAGCGTTGTATGTTAAATATTAATTTACAATTTGTTTTAATAAAAATATTTATAGGCATGCCTATGTTATTACTATTAAGTTAGCAACAGTTTAGACAGTAGGATAACGTTGTCAAAGTTGTTGTTAGATATATTTTATATATCGTTGCAATAGTATAAATACATAAAGTAAAAATACTAAAAGCCAGTGTTTTATCAACACAAGAACAAGTAAAAACCAATTTTAAAATCACAACATTGTACTGATTCCAAGTTCCTTCTGAGATGGATGCAAACATTATTGGGATGGCGTGACCGGAAATGCTTCTTTAAAGAAATGCTTCTCAGACAGTTTCCTTGCCACCAGGAAAATTTTCCTGTCTAACAGATGAGAGTCTCTATAGAGACTAACTAATTTTTACTCGATTTAAAAGTCAATGGTTTCCCAACTAATAAACTAGGAAACACGGTATACCAGGGCTGTACTAGCCACCAATATTCCGGTGGCTTCATCATGTATAATTTTATCTAAAGCATTAAATAACATAGAAAACAAGAGAAAAGCGTAAAAATACTCATCATGCCAAGAAATTGTAAATGCATCGACTACTGTGGAGGTTGAATCCGGAAACCAGGAACAGGCATTTTACATTAAAATAAGTTGCAAATAAATCTAACCCCTTATTATTTTTTGATATCCTGCTTGTTTAGTTTATATTCTGTTTCAATGGAAGTTTGTCTTGATGCCTTGTCGGCTTCCGTTTTTCTTTTGAAGCGATATAAGATGCGAAGCCTGTTATACGTTTTGTTCACTCCAGTCTAAAATTTGAAAGGTTATATTGGTTAAGTTGCGATATTTTACGCTTTCCCCACGATTAGTGCAGGATATTGCCGTCTTATTATCGATTCTAAGTAAGGCTCTAATATTTCCATTTGATTTAGCAAATAATTGTAAGCCATGACAAGCAGCTTTAACTTCAAGGTAATTAATATGGTTAGACTTGTCGGCTTCTTCCCAAAACTCGCGACATTTTTGGTCGTTACAATAGGCACCCCAGCCTGCAGCCGCATAAAAAAAACAAAATTCCAATGAAAACGTACTATTCTTCATATTTACAGTATATTCTAGTTTGTCTATCCACTAGCTAATAATTTGCTTTGTATCTTTTGAAATTAATATTCTGTCATGTACGACTTTCCTTTTAAGGCTTTAAATTTTGCGTGACCTTGTCTTTTTATACGATGACGATTCTGAGTAACGGCAGGAGTCGCTGCTACCAAAACACCAATAATTTTTGCAAAATCTCGAATCGTAGTACCTGACTTGTTAATATATTTTTAATTGCCTCTTTTATTGAATTCATTTTCTTAAGAGGTAAAGAAACGGTCGAGGAAACGGTCCTCTGAATTAAGTCATAAGTAAATCCTAGGTAAGTTATTTTTATGATGGTATTAACTGACTTTTTCTATATTTATAATAATTCCTAAATCATTTAGGAGCATTATACACATTGCAAAACAGTAAAGTGCATCAGCCAAGCCTGACAAATGGTTGGTGTTGTTAGCCCAATTGGTGTTGTAGGAACCTTTGCAAATAATTAAATTTGCACACAATAATATTTAGTCAAATAACTAACACCCTGTAAAGTATACAGCTATTTTACAAGCAAGAGTCTTCAGGAGATAATTTAGTCAAAACAGTTTACACCCTGTAAAGTATACAGCTATTTTGCAAACAATAAGGAGTTCATGATTGCAGTCTTAATTAAATAGGTCCACGACCATATTAAAATATATACTGTTGGCTCACTGCCTTTTAATCGCTTAAGTGATGATAGAATTTAGTGAATAGCCCGCGGCTATCCCTCAGAAAGTATAGCCCACGGCGTTAATACCAAATATGTTTTGCCATAGCATCCTGTAAAGTATGCAGCTATGTTGCAGACAATAGTCTGCGGTGATATTTTAGACAAAACAACTAACACCCTGTAAAATATACAGCTATTTTGCAGAAAATAAGGAGTCAGTCCATGATAGCGATTTTAATTAAGTAGGTCCACGACCATACTAGAAATATATACTGTTTTTTGTCCCTATTGGAATTGATTATTGCTGCATAAACAGGGGAAATATTATACACACAAAATGTATCTGATTATCATTTGGCGGTGACAAGTTTGGAGTTGGCATAATAAACGATCACTTCTTAGAAAGTCAATAGCCAACTTTTAGTGGAGAAGTCGAATAGTTAGGTCCTCGACCCCAGGCTTAATCAATTAATAATTTATAATAAAAATAATATTATTTTTTGTTTGTATTGCGAAGCCCTCGGCTTAAACCTATTCTTTTTCTATGCCCTCGGCGAGAATTTTTCGATTGAGTGCTATTTGTATGCAAATTATAATACCCTCGGCCTATGCACAATCTAACTCAATCTAACCAACTCTTTGTTAGAAAGTCGAATAGCTAGGTCCTTGGCCCTAGGCTTAATCAATTAATAATTTATAATGAAAATAATATTATGATTTTTTTTGTATTGTGAAGCCCTCGGCCTAAATCTATTCTTTTTCTATGCCCTCGGCAAGGATTTTTCGATTGAGTGCTATTTGTATAACATGCAAATTTTAAGGCCCTCGGCCTACGTACTATATAACTCAATCTGGCCAACTCTTTGTGGGGAAGCCGAACAGTTAGGTCCTCGACCCTAGGCTTAATCAATTAATAATTTATAATACAAATGATAATAATTAATAATTTATAATGAAAATAATATTAAGAATTTTTTGTATTGCGAAGCCCTCGGCCTAAACCTATTCTTTTTCTATGCCCTCGGCAAGAATTTTTCGATTGAGTGCTATTTGTATGCAGATTAGAAGGCCCTCGGCCTATGCACTATCTAACTCAATCTAACCAACTCTTTGTGGGGAAGTAAAATATTTAGGTCCTCGACCATAAGTTTAACTAATTAAAAATTTATAATAAGAATAATAATAACAATTTTTTGTATTGCGAAGCCCTCGGCCGGGACGTATTTTTTTCTATTGCCCTCGGCAAAAAAAAATTCATCGAGTGCTATTCGTACGCAAATTACAAGGCCCTCGGCCTATGTATTTTAATTTCTATTTCTCTCGGTTAGGTCAACGTATTGCGCCTTACTGAAAAACTGCATGAATATGAATTTAATAAGCCCTCGGCTGTTATGCAAGGTTTTTTAATTATTCTAATTACCTAAAATAGTCTAGTTGTAATTAGTGAGCTTACGTAAACAAATGAAATACCGAAAATAAAAATTGATTATATTCTACTAAATGAAATTCAACTATTTTATATTTAATCTCATGTCTAAACTTTACATTTCACGTACTCGGTACAGACTACTTCTTTTTACCTCTCTATACCCTAGCTAATCTGGCCTCGGGGCCTACTACTTTTTGCACTACTCAGTTTTTTGGTTTTCGTGAAACCCGATATTATACTTGTTTTTTTTTGTGACAACAAACCGCCCAGATAGCAATCTCTTAATTTAGCCACATACATTTGTATTATATACATTATTTTTTAACAAAACCTAATCTTACACAAACCTCAATACAACTTATCAACTGTACATTGTATCATTGTACGTAGATATTTGGCCCTCGGCCTACTATATAGGAAATTGATTAACCTAAACAAGCATAAACGAACCCCAAAACAACTAATCAACGAACATTTATTGTTCGTAAATATTAGGCCATCGGATTAGTTCTGTATAGACAATTTATTAACACTTACTTGAGGAACTGGACAATATATTTTCCCTTCTTCTCGACATTTTATTTCACAAACACAAAACCAAACACGATTTTTGAACGTATTCGAAGGATACGGAAAATCAGAATGAGTTAGCATCGAAGTGCGATAGCAGACTCGGGTTGAGGATAAAAAACTTTATGCTTTAAAAACGTATCGATGGGTATGGTGATTTAGAAACTACAATGTAATCATATCGGAGGACAAGCGATGGAAAATTGAGTATTTGGACAATTTTCCTTATAAAATTGAACACGCGAAGGTGCTTTTAGAAATACTTTTTTTACTCGATCAATTAAATCATTTACCAATGGAAACTGGTCTCTTATACATTCTGCCACTCGATTGATACTGGACAGGGTCTTTACTTGGCCATAAAATGCAATAAATGCTCTATTATTGGAAAAAATGCATGTTTTGTACAAAACAGATAAAAAATGCAAAAATTGCATTTTGCATTTTCTCCGCTCTTTAGTAATATAAATTGGCAAGCCCTCTGCCATTAGTATTTTCTTGTATTATCGGTAATGTGACCTGTAAATGTACTCTATGTAAGGTGAGGGATGTTACCCTTTTAAAAGGTATGTTATATTTGTGTGTTTCTATATTAGATAGTTAAAATAATCATAATTTAACCAGGGTTTTTTTAACACCCGGTTTTTCGCTAGCCTAGAGCGTTTCTCCAGGTCTATTCCTGCCAGTTTAAGTCTCTTTTGATGAAGTCATGCTAACTCACACGGCGTGATGTGGTTTCCAGGAAGCAGTAATAGCTTAATTGGTGCCAGCCAAGTAGCTGTATGAGTTATAGAATAGCCACCAACCGCTACCAGTGAATTCTATTTCCGTATGACCGCATGGGAATGACATATAAGTAGGCCCTATAATAATTGTTTATTTTACCTCTAATACATTACCTTATCTTTTTCAAAACTACGGTTAAATGATTTTAAATCGCATATTATATTTTATCGTGTCTAATATCGTATCCTTATCGTTATCTGTTTAAATAATTGCTACTATCTTCACTACCGGGTATTATCCTGATTAGTAAATGTCTTGCTAATACAACTGTGATTATCTGATTGACTTTTTTTTATTACTTACATTCACCTAAATGCTACTACGTCCTTATTGTACGGCACATAATTACTTACCTTAGTCTTATCGACCTTACCGTTAACTGATTGTTACTCGTTAATTATCTTTTACCTTATATATAACCGATGATTAACGTTATTTGATTAACTAACACCGACTTATTTTATTGCCGTATATGATCTTAACTTGGTCAACAAATGTCTTGCTAACATAATAGTGATTATTTCCTTCATCATAAAATGGACCAATCAGACAGCCCGATTTTCTGAATAAATTTTGTCTAGATAAGTGATTATTGCACTAGACCAGTTTAACGGCGATTAAACTGCGTCCTCCATATTGGATGTCGTTTTGTCGATTGTAGCTGATTCTTGCAATTTTCATTAACGGTTTTTGAAAAAACATTATTCTCTAAATGGTTCGAATGATCTAATATTGAATTTTATTGCTAAAAACTCCGACTTTCTTTAAAATTTGTATTTCATTATTTTGGTATGAGGTGAAATTTTGACTTTGATAAGCGGGCTAGTCAACACATCATTGGGGTATGTAACCAAGGTGACAAAAACACAAATATCATGTGAAGCGTCGTTTTCAACGTTCTGAATGTGTTTTTGGTGCTTTGATCAAAATGAATCCGCGATTTAGGTAAAATTTGTTGAAAAATAAAAAGTTACCGTTAAATTTTTTTAACGGCTTTTATGGATTAAACTAATTCAGGAAATAATCTAGCCGTATACCACTCAAACTATTGTTAGTGCCACTATACAATGTTGGGATGCTGAACCACTGTAAAGTCAGGTTGCCGAGCGACGGACGCATCGAATGACGAATCCAAAACATGACGAAGCGTTGGAAGCTTATATAATAGGAGATAGATAGAAAAGTAGTGAGGGATCGGCTGTCTTGACCGAAAGCACGAATTTATTGTATTACGATTCCTATTTTGATATTTCGTTAATAGAGTGTTTTGAATTAGAAGTACAGCGAATTATCTAGTCCATCCTTCCCCTTACATCAGAAGTGGGTAGCGATTTTTTTTTTGTGTGGGTTAGTTGTCTATCCTTTATTTAGTTATAACCTAATATACAGGTACATGTTGCCATTATTACAGTTTATATATGTATACAATTTAAAATTCGTTATATCAGTGCCAATCAACGTTAGAATCAACAATGTATACAACATCAGGTGAGAAATATCTACAAAGAATCTGGATTCAGTGGCTCTGTTTGAGTTTCTTTCAAAATATATAAGGTCGCATAGTTGGGGGATATTACCATAGTCGCCACGGATACGAGACAAATTTTACAAAACAGACTAACACGCTTACAAAGATGGAATACAACGTTTTCATTGTCCATTCTGACCACTATAAAATGAAGAGTTTTGCGCATGAGATGTGGACACTTGTAAGTAAAAATGCTATTAGTACTTCTACTATCATCTAGATGTTTAGTTGATGAAAATTGTGTTGTATATCTACATGTCACATTTGAATATGCACAGGGTCTTAAATAAGTACAGTCATGTATGTTATGCGGAGATTCACCTTGGTAAAATAAGAACTGTGTCCCCATGCGCAATTATTTTCAAAGATGCTTCGTTTTTATTCCTATTCATCTCACATGACAAAATTTACTGGCATGACATTAAAAGCTCACTTCAAAAATATGAAAGTGTTTTAAAACGTTTCAAACGCATGTCTGATGAAGTTTAGTCGTTTTTAACACACAGGTGTTTGAACATGGCAGCGCCATGTGAGTAAAAATTAGAGAAATTGCATTTTTATTCATTTCCCGAGAACAGCGCATTATAGAGTATTTATTAATGATTCGTGACCTAGTTACATATTTTAAAGGTTTTACCTAAATCCTGAAGTAGAGACGGCCCGTGTGCTGGCAACTGTATTAAAGACTGCCCACATGCTGGCAACTGTAGTAGATACTGCCCGTGTGCTGGCAACTGTAGTAAAGACTGCCCCTTTGCTGGCAACTGTATTAAAGACTGCCCATGTGCTGGCAACTGTAGTAGATACGGCCCGTTTGCTGGCAACTGTAGTAAAGACTGTACGTTTGCTGGCAGTCATTTTTAATAAGACTGCCCGATTGCTGTTAATAAATGTTTAGACTGCCCGGTTACATTTCTAAAGTCTATTCAAATTTCATTTACGCCTGATGTAAACAAAAGCACATGTATGCCTGAATTGCACAGGGTCGTACTTTAGTAAATAATTAAAAAAGTGTAACTAAAAATGCTGAAACTAATCTAAAAAGTAATAAATTGTCAATAACTTCACCGTACGAAGTAGTATAAGCTTTTATTTCGAACAAACACTGTAATTACTTTACAAAACGTATTTTGCAAGCAGGGGATTCACAGCGACAACTGAATTCGACCCTGGTCAAAATAGGCCTGGGCGGCGTATCGAATAATTTATGACCGATTCACCAATAGAAACGCAAAACGGCCCGCTCTTGGCTGTGGTCGAGCACGTGCTATTGTTTTCATGCGGCGTAAATGAAATTCGAATAGACTTTAGCAATTACAAGTATGGTTATAAGATTGCCGGCGAAAAAAATAAGAATATTAAGAGAAAGAAAAGAAAAAATATATTTGCTTAGATTATTGTTCGTAACTTGAACCAGTGCAGTGGTAAGCTATTTATTCCAAATTTAGATTTCTTGGCTCGAAATGCAATCCCTTCCTTCAGTTATCTATTGACGCCGTTAAAGATCAAGAAATCCCCATACACAAATTATTTCAATTTTTGTTACGTTTAAAAGACATTTTATATTCAACAGAATTCTGTATTTTAAATAGAACATTCCATTTGTATTGTGTTTAGATTTAAAATTTTGCAGAAACTTCCAGATACATTTAATATATTTTAGTATATTCTTTTCTTCTAACTTATACTAGAAAAAATTGTGTAGATATTATGTGGCACGTGTCAGATATCAGACGGTTAAAAAGGACTTTATATTAAAATTCACTAATAGTTTGTGAACATTGAGTAAATAATAATTCGTTTTCTAAAGTGGAATGCTTTTGTTGAGCTTTCATTAATATAATAGACGTACATATATTTATTGCAATAAGTTTTTCGTAAGTCTAGTAGAATGAGAACTTATGTCATTCAAAGATTCTATTAAGCCAATCTATTACGAATTGAGTAACTGTTATAATACAGTGCATATTACGACGATCCTCTATTATATTTTTTGCAGAACTAGTCAGACTTATTTATATATTTTTGGTGCATCAAAGCAAAACTGCGAACATAAAAGAATTGATTGTTCCTATAGCATTCAGTTACAAATAAATCTCGTTATTAGAAAAGAGCAAAGTTTAATATTCTATTTTACTTTGAAGCAACTATTTATATATTTTCGTATACACTATATTCTAAAATTTAATCGTTTTTGATATATCGACATTAGCAGCAATGTTTCCTTGAGAGCTACAAAATATTTCTTGTAGAGGGTATTTATTAAGGATCTAACAGTACTACTATTATTCAATTAAATCCATAAACGTGAAAAGTTCCTGTTATATAGTTCATTAGGTATGCCAATTGCGTACGAGAAATTAGATATTTATGTACATTTTTTTTTGATCGAGTATGCAGTTTTCGATTTCAACTCGCTAAAATTTTATTCTGCACATTATTTCAGGCGTTTTGCAGCATTAAAAGAATATATTAATTTCTGAACGCGCCTACGTTTTGTCGAATCTTTTTGCTTACAATATTTTACAGTCTACATGGTGTAAAAGGAAATGTGTTGTCTTAACCAACATTTTTAAGTACCTATCATGCTTTTGCAAAAAAAGACGTGGTATTTCTTTAGTTTCGTTTATAAATTGTAGTTCTTTTCGTTTTTGAAATATTGATTTTTGGTGTGTTTGCGAACCTTACTGACTTTTTTTTAAAGAACAAATTATAACAATTTAGATCGATCTCTTCTTGCAATTAGTACATTTTCATTTAGTGGACTGGCCTACTCATTTACAAGTTGCTGATTTCTTTTTAAATTTGGTTTGTGGTGTTATTGTATTTCTAAACAAAGAAAAAGTGTTTTACATAAGATATAAGGTACCACTAGATCATTCTTGAATTCGTGTTCATTTGGTGTGCTTAATTTTATTAGAATGTCCACCATGGAATTCTTTACATTAGAAAAGCGCCCTGTATACCTACCTACATATTAAGTGAGCAGGCGTGATCAAAATAATAAATGTTGCATGGCAGAGCAGAATAATGCACTTCTTAATTAGCGAAAAATCTGGCAAAATTTGTCTAATGGAAGGCCACCCAAATGTGCTCTCACCAAAAGAGATTTAGAGCTTTTTACTGAAAAAACTGCTTACATACGCAATTCTTTATTTGTATTGCAGTGATATTCTAGGCGATCGAGGACAAGCGCGCTGCAGGATGGCCGTGTTAGTGCCACTATACAATGTTGGGATGCTGAACCACTGTAAAGTCAGGTTGCCGAGCGACGGACGCATCGAATGACGAATCCAAAACATGACGAAGCGTTGGAAGCTTATATAATAGGAGATAGATAGAAAAGTAGTGAGGGATCGGCTGTCTTGACCGAAAGCACGAATTTATTGTATTACGATTCCTATTTTGATATTTCGTTAATAAAGTGTTTTGAATTAGAAGTACAGCGAATTATCTAGTCCTTACACTATGAATTTAATCGATTAAACTACGTTCAATATTTCTCGCATGATTTTTCTTTTTGGCAAACACTCATGCAAAATAATTTATAAATAAAAACCCTCGACCGCTTTGCGGTCTCGGCTTTTTATTAAATTATTTTGCATTCAACATTTTACAGAAAAATCATGCTTAAAATATTGAACGTAGTTTAATCGATTAAATTCATAGTTCTCGTGATATAATATATGATTATCTTATTCACGTTTTGTATTACATAAACTTACATAAATGCTCCACTCCTATTGTAATTTGCTGTAAGCCTTAGGTTAGTAAACCGTCTTACCTAACTACCACTTTAGTTTTCGTCCATATGTAGGTTACACAATTCAGTATTTGTATTACATTTTGTATTACATAAACTTACATAAATGCTCCACTCCTATTGTAATTTGCTGTAAGCCTTAGGCTAGTAAACCGTCTCACCTAACTACCACTTTAGGTTTTCGTCCATATGTAGGTTACCCAATTCAGCTCACTTCGATTTCTCCTGTAAATCTTCATTGGTCAGATTTTCTCTTCACAGGTTAAGCTATTTCATTTATTTTTTTTAACTGTTTATTTGTTCGCTGATGTTATGGCCGAGATGGGATTAATCTAAAATATTAATATTTAGTCAGTACTCTAAAATTCAGATTTTAGTTAGAAACTTTTCGAAAATAGGAACTCGGCAATATTAATGATTTAGAATTTAAGATTAAGGATATTATAATTTGGGTGATACTTATTTTACAGAATCTTATTATTTTTTAAGCGTGATGCCATAATCTCAATTAGGTTTAAGACTTAATTAATTGTCCTTTGCGTTGGCTATGTCCGAGAAAGTTTTTAACATTTCAATAAATAAGTTAATTGCGATCTTTCATGTTTATTTTGCTATGCTGAAGTCAAGGTCAAATTGAGTTTATCAGTTTCCCTTAAGGTTTCTCGATATTCTCATATTGGATATTTTTTATTACCCTAATTTCAATGCTTAAAAAGCAATGATATATTCATAAAAGAAAATTTAGGGGCGCCTTCGCCCAACGGTCAACTGTACGACCCACGGTTATAAATATTAAAACCGGTTAAAGAACCAGAAACATAGACCAGTTATTAAGCAATTAACTTATCGCGTTACACACTAAGACCATATATTGCTTATATTAATTATATTACAAGTTATAATGTAATACTTGATTTTGTATGTATTAAAGATATAGAAACCTGTACGCATATTTGCATTATCTTCTATAATAACACGATTGGTCCCAGTGACCTGTTACTACTTTGAACTGAAATTTGCATTTAGGTTTCTCTGCACGCTAACGCGATTAGTCTCGTGCGTCTAGTATTTAATTTTTAATTTTTTTTTTTTGGATTTTGAGCGTGCCATGGGTTAGTTAGATACTCCAAATGAAGATACTACAAATAAACGAAAATCATAGCGCCCGGTGCATGATACGACTGCAGTCAGGGCGAAACGAAAGCAATGTGATCTAATTGCAATCAGTGAGCCGAATAAAAAGAAATGTTCTGGAAGTAAAAACGTATATATTAATGAATTAAAATATGTACGCATAGTTATTGTTTCAAGACAAAAAATTTTCGAAAAAACGATGTTTACAGATCCATGTTATTTGGTATTGCAAATATCGCAGTCATATTCAGCGTCTGTATTAGCCCCAATTGCCAACTTAGATTTAGAGACCACTTAAATGGTCTAGAAAGAATGGTAAATCTAATAAAAAGCACAGCAACGACAAAAACAATGCAACTGGGGACTTCAATGCAACAGATGGGCAATGGGGAGAAGTGACAAATAAGAGAGGAATAGAGTAGCGTTTTGTGCAGTATAATTATAAAATATGGAAAAGAGCCGACTCTAATACGAACAAGTGGATTTTCATATATCAATTTGACGTTATGCTTTGCAGAACTGATGAAGATGAACCCCATCTGGAAAGCTATGAATGACCCAGACATAACCGAAAATCCTTATATAATGACAGAAATTTCAGCAGTAGAAGAAGTTAGGCAAAATAAATATAGATATGGCATAACAAACAGGACGAACTGCAGCAAAATTTTTTGAGAAGAATATAAGACAGACCGGCGACAAATAATATCAAAACCCATATACAACCGTACGAAATGTATACAAGGCGAGCACTCCAGTGATTAAATGTGATGATGAATACAAACTATCACGCTTGTGGACGGAAGAGCTCTAACGACTAGTCGTAGAAATTAAAAGAAAGCGGAGGCGGTTTCAAAAAGCAACACAAAATGAGCAAGAATGGTTAAACCGTAAAGAACAATATAAGGAAGCTTAAAAAATGGGGGTAAAAATAGCTAGAGACGAGAAAAAAACGTGAAAACAAGTCTGCAATGAGTTACAAGACGATATTTTCGGGGATGGATATAAAATTGTGCGTGCACAGCTAAGACCCATCTCAAAATTTCTTTATTAGACAGGAAAAACTTGCGATATCCAAAACCTATTCATACACAACAGGCAAGACACCTGGCAAATACGAAAAAGTCCAGTTTTGATAAAGTACAAGGAGATATTCATTGTGGAAGGCGTTAAGGAAGCTAGCACAAAAATTAGACTAGCTAAAGCCCCAGGTCCTAAAAACTTTCTACCAAACGTCGTAAAATGTTTGATAAACAAAAAGGTTCTATGCTTTACAAACATTTACAATGCACTCCTAAAAAAAAGTGAATCTGCGCAGAGTGGAAACGTGCTAAATTGATCCTTATTGATGAGCCGGAAATAAATTGGCAAGTATGTCTGCTAGACGTATTCGTCAAAACATACGGATGTATTCTTAATAAAATACTAATCGACGAGATAACAGAAAAATGTGGAGGTTTCAATACAAGCCAATATGGCTTCACAAAAAGGAAAACAACAATTCATGCAAGACAAATCAGAACAACAGCTAGGAGAACGACTTGTGACTGACATGCCCTGGTATTGGTGGACATCTAAAATGCTTCCAACATGGCACCGTGGGAAGTAATAATCGGAAGGAGACTATCGCAAAATGATAACTAGGAAGTATTTAAGAAACACTACTGAGTCAGACCTGCAAGGCAGATATATCATAATATCGAATAACCTCGAAAGGAATGGAGGAATTCCATAAGAACCTGTGCTAGAGCTCACCTTGTGGAATGTCTTATATGATGGTCTAATGGAAATGAAAGTGCCAGAGGACACAAAGTTTTTGTGTTATGCGAAGGACCTGGCTGTGCTAGTAATGGCTAAAAGTTAGAGGGAGATTATTAATGAAACCCTGGAAAAAGTGTAAAGATGGATGGAAGAAAACAAATTAAAAATTGCTCCAGATAAAACAACAGCCATACTCTTAAACTGGTGTAAACTGAAAGTTAAGCGTATTCGCTTTCGGATGGCTGGATGCAAAATAACACCGAATAACTTAGTGAAATACCTAGGAATAACGCTACCAATGGGTAGTCATATAACAGATACATGCACCAATGCCACAAATGGTAATGAAAGAATTTGACCAAATATAGATGGGCCAACAATGATCAAAAGACGAGTACTTACGCTGGCTATGCAATCAGTGGTGCTATATAGGGCACCTGTATGGACTGAAGCCACAAGGATTAAGACATATACAGAAAATATCACAAATATGCAACGAATCAACGCATTAGTAGTGTGTAGAGCTTGCCGCACGATATCCACGGATAGCATACTTGCTAGCGGAAGAACGGAAAAACTTTTCGATAAAGCACAGGGGGGAGAAATAATCACAAAGCAAACACGTAAACAAGCCAGAGCAGATACCATACACAAGTGACAATTTGAATGGGAGGATCCAACAAAAAATGGCAGGTTGGCATATCGACTGGTTCCAGATATGCTGGCTAGTTAGAAAATGGGGAGAAACAAATTTTATCACAATATACAAGGTTTAACTACACATGGCTGTTTCCCGTCGTACCTACATGGAATCGGAAAAAAGCAGAATATTTTGCCAATATTGCGCAGCACAAATGGATGACGCAGAGGAGACATTCTTTAATTATCCTCGGTGGAGTCATGGCGACGCGACGCTGGAATATCGGGGAAATTGGATGGCGGTAGAAGAATTTGATATGTCATATCGACTAAAGGAAAAAATGAAGAAAAGCAGTAATTAAAAGTGGAAGCGAAAAAAAATGACATACCAGTAGGCTTTCCAGAGGAAATGTCCTTTTGAACGAGACTAAGAAATACCCTGAGGTCCTTTTTCAGCGGGGAAGTTTTTAGTGGGTAGGCGGGCCCCTAGAGGGAACGAATCCAAAGCAGCCTAGGGGGCCAGAATATCAGCCTAGGGCGATTAATTTTTTTACCACGAAAAAAAAATTCTATTGACTGCACCTCCGCAGAGTAAGTGAGCGAAGGGCCGTGTGTAAAGTTGACATAAGACATTCTTGTGCTACATGTATTTGCCCAGCGGTTTGTATGTTTTTATGGCTCAACAGCTCTGGTAATACAGTAGTCTTGCACTGTGCTTGGGATGCGGGTAGCCCGGATAATTTATTTTATCTTTTTAAAGTTACTTTTCCTTTTTTCTTAAATTAGTTGCTATCTTGCCAGTTTTCATAAAAACACATCTCTGCACGTTATGGGGACATATCTCAGACATATTCACCGTTAATGCAGGCCTGCCTCAGGGCGCAATACCTATATTTCTGCTTACAGTTTTGCAGATGGCAGTACCTTTGTCTCCCAATTTTCATCGAAAAAACCTTTACCAGCGACTGAGACTTATCACCGCAGACAGGACCACATTACAACCATGAGTCAAGATCTGGAGATTAATTCTTCATCTTCGTCCATTGGACTACTGGATGTCTCGTTCCACAGCAATGTGTCTTGTCATGATCACGTTGCCAACATCGCAAAATCAGCCTCGCAGAGGTTGGTGTGCTAATTTCGCAACAAAAAAATGTATACACCGCAGCAGTTGCTCTCGCTCTACAAAACGCAAATAAGACCGTGCTTACAATGTTGCTCTTACATCTGGGGTGCCGCCCCTAAGCACACCTTGCAGCTGCTGGATTCTATTCAAAAGAGAGATGTTCATCTGGATAGTCTGGAACACCACAGACATGTGGTCGAGATCTCCCTGTATTACCGATATTTTCACGGCAGCGGTTCCCAATATTTAACCCGCCTCATCTCGCCGCCGCGCCGCAGACAATCACGACAGACGGCAAGCGCATGCTCATTCATCTCACAACTGGAAATATTTAAAATATCTCTTTACAAGGACTCCTTTATGTGGTGCACTGTTCTGCGGCACTTACCCCCAGGACATCTCTTTCCCCCAAATTACAACCTAAGGCTATTCAAGAACCGTCTCATTCAACATATTTGCACAACATCGCTCGTCGAGTACCATAGGATCTCCTTTTAGTATGTGTGCAACTGCCAACACTACAGTGTTAGAAGTGCATCAGCCCTTAATTAGATATAATTGATAAATCCAAGTTGTTTATTAGGGAAAAAAACAACAAAATAAATAACAGAAAAGGCTAGATTTAGAAAGTTAGACTTTCGTGAACCGTGTAGATGCGTATACAATCAACTGCGGCACTCTTTTTTAACTTTCTTTCAACATAGGAAATTAGCATTGCGAATTTAAAATTTATACGGTTTTTCCAAGTTAAGTTACTATAATTCATGAGTTACTGATTCTTGCACAGCCGTGGATATTTGTATTCACAAGACATTCTATGGAATATTACTGACAATCCTCTCACTGCGACTTTTGGCATCTTAATAAAGATTCATGCCAAAAACGGACATTTAAGCTGTGCTGGAATTAAAATTCAAAACCTCGAAAACGAGTAAAAAATCTTTTAAATTTAAATTCGTTCTGTCAAAGCAAAGTAGATCCCCTTGAGATCTATTTACTTTCCGTTGTCATTATGAATCCCTCTTTACAAACGTTTTGCCGGCAAAAGTAAGGTAAAAAATAATTTATTCTCAATATAAATATGTCATTCAAATAGGCTCAAATCGTCGCGTCGGAAGACGTCAACAGATAAGCAAAATACTAGTTAATTTGATCTCAGACGGCAACAGAAATATTGATAAGAGAAAATCAAAACCAGTTACCCAATTTTTCAACACACCCCAGTAGCACACCACATTGGCCCAATATTGTATCTATATTGGTGAAATATTGCAAGTCGGCCCAATATTGGCAATTTCTAGCCAATATTGGTAATATATAGAAAATGTACCTTTTCGCTATATTTTTATAGAATGTTTATCCAATATTGAACCAACATTGAAAACACATATTTGGCAGAGACTTTTATTTATATTTATATGTAATATTTAACCAATATTGGTAATTTCTAGCCAATATT
>MU189177.1:35254-54588 GCA_016904865.1 Pissodes strobi | reverse complement strand
GTCAAGAGTAACCTCGCTCTACAGAAACAGTAGGTACCCAGGAACAATCACCTTCGCCACGAGTTATAAAACAAGATTTCGAGCGCGAAGAGCATAAAATAAAGATCTCAATCAACCAACTACAAAATATACTAGAAATAAAAGAATAACTGAAAAGAGAAAGTGAATCAATTTTACCAATCTTGGAAGGTAGCGATCCAACTATGAGAGACATACTTCCGAAATTAAACTTTATTAAAAATACAAAAACGCTAATAGAAAGAAGCAATGAACAGAAAAATTATTGCGAAATACATAAACCCACGGTAATATATGCAACAGCCTTAGTAGTATTAACATGTAGCAAACAGTGAAACAACGGGAACTCTAAGCAGATATAGGAAGGCTAACGCAGTGTATAAATGAAACCAATCAAAACAAAACATTAAAGCAGATTTTGTGGCATCCTGCTCAGCTATTCTTGGTGGGTCAGAGTTGGTTGCTATAATAGCCTTCTGTACCCTTATGGATTAGCCCGTGTTTCCCAGTCTGCACCAAATTATTCTTTTAAAAGGTTTTCTAAGTTTCTGAAGAGCAAATAATTACAGAAATTTTGGATACGCCCAAGCAAAATTTGAGAGTCTAACAGCAACTGCAGAAATTAAAGTAATGCCACCAATTTGGGAATAAATCGCCGACTTCTGGATATGAATATAGTTAAAATTCATGCAACATAATCGTGCAGAATGATGAATTAGAGAAAAAGAAAGAAGAAAATAGCAAAACAGGAACTGTCAAACAGTTAACTTTATCGACCAATAAAATGTATTCAGACCCTGTATGATACGTAAAAAGATCAAAAATAAAATATAATTTCGGAAGAGTAAGAAGGGTGCAGAAGGAACTGGCAAATTTGTAAGGAAGAGTTGATAATAATCAAACAAATAGAAAAACAACAAAGAAGCTTACAGACTGGCCATGTAAATTAAAAAATGCGCTCAATTCTGTACCACATTCATGGGTGCAGAAAGTACTACAAATTTATAAATTTTTTCTTGTTATGCAGTCATGAACCTCTGGAGAATAAACATGCCTTTACCAACAGAGAAGAAACAAATAAAAGCAGATACCTTAAAAAATAAAATAGGAGTATTTCAAAGAGACTAACGCATGGTTCTGCCTCTGCATGAAGCTACTTTCTAGCACACTAAATAACACAAAATACGTTTGTTAGGTCAAACCTTCGAAAATACAATATAACTTCGGACGAGCGAAAAGGCTGCAGGAGGAACGACAAAGGTTACAAAGAACTGTTGATAATAATCAAATAAATAGAAAAGCAATAAAGAAATCTACAAACATATGCTTTCACTGTTTTACCACATGCATGGCTAAAGAAAATGTTATAAATTTACAAAACATTCATCTATAATAAATTATCAACCATCATGAACATCTGGAGAATAAACATACACTTAACAGGAGAAAAAGTAAACAGGTAAAAACATATACTATAAAGTTTAAAAGAGAAATCTTTCAAGGGGTCTCACTAAGCGCATTATGTTTCTGACTCTGCTTGAAGCCAGACTAAAACGCATTAAGTAAATAAGTAAAATAAACACCGCCTCTATTAAACATTCACATTTACATATTTACATATATATGCAACCAATAGAAATGACGAAGTTTAGTCTGAAGCTATTCTTACACTTAACCATTTCCACACCTAAGAAAATAGAAAGAAAACAGTTGACAACACAACAAAATACAATAAATTATCATTAGCAACCCCCTAATCATTCTGAATTTGTAGCAGTTGTTTGATATACAGTACAGTTCTTTAGGTCTGAATACAAAAGCACTGCATTATAAGTAAAGCTACGTTGAAAAATTGCTGATTGATGTTGGGTCGTAAGTAGACCTCGATCTCGCAGCACACGGTCGTGAATTGCTGTGCGAAAAATGAGTTTATCCCTTAAGTATATTGGCGGGCTAGTGTCAATTATTCTAGTCAATAATATTGCAAAATTCTATTCAGTCACCTGAGCTCCTTTCTTTTATCCGATACGTGATAACATTTTCTAAGTTTATAATTGAATCGACAAGAGGTGTTCTGTGCCATCTGCAAACGGTTTTTGTAGCCAAATCTAGGCAGAAATAAAACATATTATTATAATGAAGTTATAAGTATCGGCGAAATCAACGATTCGCGAAGCTTTTTTCTAATTTAGAATAAACCTGTTTGTATAAAGAACCTTCATCTTTAAGTAACTTTTCTAAAGTAAATTTTTAACATGTTCCTTAAATCTTAAGGCGGTATCAATACAGATTCCGAAATTCTTTGCGCGACATGTAATACTTGTCGTCGTCAGTCTTATTAGAATTTATTTTAAGATTATGTTCCTTTGAATATTCATAAATTCAGTGACAGCCTTGATTTAAAAGATCTTTCAGCTTCGAAGGGGTAAAAACAGAACAATAATTGCGTGCCATCAGCATAGCACAATACATGAGAGCTGGCAATCATATCAAATAAATCAAATATATAAGTTAAAAACAAAAGCGGCTCAAGAACCGATCCTTGCGGGACGCCAGACACAATATCTTCCGGAGAAGAGTAGTCACTACCAACTCTCACACACTGCCGTCTATCAAATAAGTAGCTCCTTGACCCGTTCTGAAGTCTGATTGGTGCACAAGAAATAATTTATTTATTTTTAAATGTCGTGTAATCTGCATATGTACAACTTTTTCCAGCAAGTATTGGTAACTGACTTATGGGGCGTAATTCAGTCACATCGAATGTTCCCACTATCTGAAAAGTGATCAACTTCTAAACAACAATTCAATATGTGAGCCAGATTCAAGACAGTTAGAAGACTAAGCTTTATCATAAAGAGTGTTAGGTTATCGCATCCAGCCGCAATTCAATTGATTTCAAACACTTCTCTACACCAGTGCGGTTTTCAGATCAAACATTAGAACATAGTAAAATACAGATACATAGATTGTCCAATAAATTACTTTCAGAGTTTTAAAGTCAAGTCCATGGTTATTATCATTATCAGTGAGACAGTACCCGAACCTTTAAAGATGCTTCAAACATATAATTTTGTGAAAAAATGATAACTGATTAATAACATTATCATCTAGTGGTCTAATATAAAGCAATTCAGCAATTTTTGTACTTCGTAGATATATATACCTACAGGCGCGTTAATATGCAGGTAATTAATGATAATGTGACGTGTTTATTATCTTGGCAATTCCAGCAATTATATTATTTTACAACTTCATACATTTTATTTACAGTTCGTTTGGTAAAGATCTTCTAGGGGACTTATATAGCAGCTTTATGTTTCTATATTGCGTACAATTCAGCCAACGTATTTATTATCCAGCCTTTAGCTAAAGCAATAAGATTACGCTACATTAGTGAAATGTATATGACGTAGTTAATAGTATTTGTGTTCAGATACTGGGTACTGTAATAACACAAATTAATTTGTGATAATAATGTTATGGAAGTAATTTAGATATACTTAGGGTTTTTATTAGCTATTTAGGTTTGATGTGCACATGGCAGACATTTTGAACTCTTGGTTGCGCCTAATTACGTTATAATTCCCAAATAATAATTATCGCATTTTCTTGAATTGTAAGTATTTTATTTCAGTTATTCTTATGTATTTACAAATATATTTAGATATATCGCACATTTAGCAATATTTCAGCTGTTGATCTGTTGGATACACTGCACCCGAACAAGTTATCAAAGGTTTTTTTTTTCTATTTTCAGGCAATACCAAAGCCAGCGGACTAAAATTCTATAACTTTGAAAATCAAACAGATATAGACGATCAACTTCAATTTTTAGACGATGATAACTACGATATTGAAGAAAATTTCGAAGAGCAAGGGATAGTGATGGAGAAGATCACTTAGAATTTCGAGAGGAAGATTCTGAAACAGAACAAGATGATGAATCGGATCAAGAAGAAATAGAGCCCAATTAAAATAATTATTTTCATGGAAAAGATAATGTTACAAGGTGGAATTTTAACCCTAAATCAGATAGAGTTCGCGCTAGAGCTCGGAATCTCATAAGGCATCTACCAGGCATCATAAAGGATGCTCTAGAATGTTGGAATTGTTCTTTTTTACCAATGAGGTCTTGGAGACCATAGTTGCTTCTACAAACCAAAACATAGAATTCATAAAGGATAATTATGAACGAGAAACGGACGCATGACTCTCAGATTTGATTGAACTAGAAGCCTTCATAGGGCTGTTATTTCTAGCAACAGACTGAGTTTGGAAGAACTTTGGGGAACAAATGGATAAATTTGGACTGGTCATGAGTATTAAAAGGTTTAAATTTATAATTCGTTGCCTAAGATTTGACGACCGCCTAACAAGGGGGGGAAAGGAAAAAAGCTGCCCGGCTGGCGGCTGTGAGGGACATTTTTACAAAATTTGTTGATAACTGTCAAAAAATTATTCCTTGGAAGAAAGCGTAACCTTGGATGAGAAATTGGAAGCCTTTCGTCGCCAATGGTCTTTCCGCCAATATACAGGGTGTTACAGAATGTTGTGAGGAATCCATCTAAAAATATGAAAAAAAGTTCATATAAACATGAGTCCGGAAATGCTCCGTGTTCATGATACGGGGTGTTTAAATTTTTACTTCTTTAATAGTTTATTTTACATTTATCGAAAACCCGTTGAGGTATAGACATGAGTTTTGGTGCACATAAATGTATCATTAAAGGTCACATTTAAATGTACAAAATTGTTTTCTAAAGCACTTACATCAGTGGCGTTCGTGCCGGCAAGTGTTAAGCGAAAAAAACTGTGCGCCACTGATTTTTCCAAAAATTAGTACGTCTTCCTTAAATTTACTGAAAAAGGGTCTTTTGAACTTTTTCCTTCTGATACACCGTTTTCAAAATAAAAATTATTTTATTAAGCAGTACAATAATAAGCCCGATAAGAATTTTTTTTTTGTCAGAATTTTGCATGATAAAAAATATTGTTTAGTTAGCCCGAATATGAAACCGCTGGTCGGCCAAGGCTAACCTTGACCAGTAATTGACAATTATGCTAATTGTCCAGAGAAATGAGATGCCTAGGTACCGGCACATAACTGTCGGGTTTTTCGCGATCAATCGGTAGAGAGACCCTAGAGGATGAAAAATTGTCAAGTCGGCCGAACCACACCCTGCCCGAAGTACTCGGCCGACCAATTCCAAAATTCCATTTTTGATGACTAGACTCGCTGACAGAACTGTCAGGTTGGTATAATTTCGTTTTAAAGACAACAATGTTTTATTTAAGATTTTCCCGGCCGACAAAAGAAACTTATGCTGCTAATGATAGAAAAAAACTCAGAAATTTTCCCGAATTGGCTTTTTGGGCGGACCTTTTTTTGTTTTTACATGCGTCATATAAGGAGGATTTCTGTCAAAGAAACGTCACTTAAGGAATCCCTAATTTGTTGCATATTGCATTAGTCCGTGTGCGTGTGACTAGGTACAGGGTGATCCCCTATAATTTCGCCCCCCTTTAATTTTTTTATTTTAAGGGTCCCAAAAAAACTAAAAGTATGGTTATGTAGGTACTGAAAAATACTTTTCTTCTGCGTATCAAAAATTTTGGAAAAATGATTAGTATACAGGGAAAAACAAAAAGTATTTTTTTTTTCAATGGAACAGCCTATATATGAATTTATTTTTCGATTCCTCGTAAAATTCTAAGCATATTTTGCGCCTGGCCTAAAATGACATAACCTGAGCAAAATATTTCCCAAAACTTGGAAATAAAATATTTAAGGATTCATTTAGAGTTTAATGGGTTTGTTCCTATTAGAGGTACAAAACCTTAATCTTTTACATTTTGAAACAATTACATCCAAATTAATAAAACACAAAAGTAAATAAGTATTCCAAAAGAGGTTTATTTTAAAAACAAAAAAGTAAACAAAAGTAAAAGGCCAACACGCCCAACTAGGACGTAAAAACTAAACACGTTAAAAAAAGATAAAAAAAAATCGGTCGCAATGTTCCCAGGTAAAAGCTTTGTTCGAGGGGAAACACCGGCGCATTCTGCATGATTCGACCGATTTTCTAGATTTTCTAATGTATTTGCCAACCATATTATCTGAAATCAAAATTAAAATTGACTTTAGCCTAAAATGACATAGTATGTCATTTTACTCCAACACCGTGTATGTCATTTTGCCCAAAATAACGATTTCTTTGAAATTGTTAAAAATATAATAATATATATTTAAAAAAATAAAATAAAAGTTTAATTGCATTAAAATAAGGAAAACAGTCTGTTTACCCCTACTAAGCCCCTTAGGCCTACTGCACCTCGTCTATTATTACAGCCAAATTAGGTGACAACACAAATATTTCTTTGGATCGAGAAAAACGACTTGCTGGTATTTTGTTAAGACGCGTGTCGCCTGCGACGCTGAATAAAGTTGACTGACTGAAGTCCCGGATGCAAAACAATTGCGATTAGAATTTTAGGGCGACGCTGTCACGTGTTGAAGTAGCAATGTGGTCGATATGTCATTTTACCCGAGTATGTCACTTTACGGATCACTCCGACACTTTTTGCTGCAATTTGATCAAGTTTCGTAAAATCAAAAACTTTGCTTATGGAAAACTTGTACTGACAAGAGAAAATAGTGGTTATCATATAAAGTGCTATCGAAAAATCACGCTGCCAGTT
The DNA here is from genome assembly GCA_016904865.1 of Pissodes strobi. NCBI lineage: Eukaryota > Metazoa > Arthropoda > Insecta > Coleoptera > Curculionidae > Pissodes > Pissodes strobi. The sequence goes on along the minus strand of MU189177.1, from coordinate 47,868 downwards.
TCCCCTAGGTGGCGCTAATGATAGAAAAAAACTCAGACATTTCTCCGAATTGGCCCGGAGCTTGGTTTTTGGGCGGACCATTTTTGTTTTTACATGCGTCATATACGGAGGATTTCTGTCAAAGAAACGTTATTTAAGGAGTCCCTAATTTGTTGCATTAGTCCGTGTGCGTGTGACTAGGTACTCGGCCGACCAATTCCAAAACTCCATTTTTGATGACCAGCCTCCCTGACGGAACTGTCAGGGCGGCCTTTTTTATTTAAAGACAACAATGTTTTGTTTAAGATTTTCCCGGTCGGCCGACAAAAAACGCGTCTCTCATGCCCAGCATTTCGGCGAACACGAATGTGTGTGAGGTATGTTTGTCGGGGTTGGCCGCGGCTTGGCAAAGTTTGCCGGTATTCGCTTCATTGTCGGTATATCGCGATAAATCAAAGGGATTTAAGCAAGCCTTTAATATCGTCCACAAACATTTTGGCGATACGTCCATTGTGTGGTTGCCATAATTGTACATAAAGAATTTGCCAAATGTTTCGGCAAATATATTGGCCAATGTGTATATCCTTCAATAGCTAATATATAGATTGTCAAAAATTCAAGTCAGTTCATATGAATTTCTTTAAATACATATTATAATTGTCTGATTTGAAACATTTGATTCGCAGAGATTATTATTCATATATGTTAAAATATTTTAAGATAGACAATGTCGTCGCTCAAATTTAGTTACGAAAAAGTTCTGTGGAATAATGACTTTCTGGAAGATTTTATCTGTAGAACTGCAAAGAGCTGGAAAAGTAAGTTCTTTATGAAAAAATTGTAAAGAAATCACCAATTTAGCTTGCTGTATAGTTTCTTTTATCATCTCGTTGGCTTTGAACATTTTTAAATACACATTTAGTACAAGACTATGGCAATGAACAAAAAAAAATAATAATAATAAACGTCGTTTATTTCGAAAATAACAAAATATTACAAAATAGACAAATCAAAAGAAATTAAAATTTACCGAAATAAGCGATATTTAGCTTAAAAGCTATTCTCACATATAACTTATTATTTTCAATAAAGTTACAAATATAATTGGCTGAGCAGCGATCACTAATACTAATAAACAACTAACAAAATATAAATTAAAAAAATACATAACAATTCTTAGGACAACTTTCATATTTGATTATTCAATTATTTATTCACGAGCGGCAATCCGTTACTTTGCGCTCTGAATACACAAATAACTAATTTATAGATATTGCATGCGTTATTTTATTCTCAATAAATTTGTATAAAATAATAACATTTATAGTTATAAAAATAAGAAGCTGGATTATTACTTACATTTTCTTCGAATTCTTCTTTGCGTGCTTTTTTTGATAGCGTGATTTTTCGATAGCACTTTATATGAAAACTACTATTTTCTCTTGTCAGTTTTCCATAAGCGAAGTTTTTGATTTTACGAAACTTGATCAAATTGCAGCAAAAAGTGTAGGAGTGATCCGTAAATGAAATCACCCCTCCTGAAGAATCGCACACAAAACACGTGCACATTTTCAATGCATTAAATAAACACGTGAAATCTAAATTTGTTAGTGGAACCGACATAGGAAAACACGCTGTTCCCCAAAAGTCAATCGTCAACTGGAGGCTATTAACAGAGAAATAATCACATCAAAAAATTTGACATTTCATGTTCCACCGCCTCCAAGGCATGCCAACCAACTAACTTATCAAAAAAAAAAAAAAAATTATATTATATGGGCCGGGCGTCGAATCCACTGCTCCGCATTCTAAACGCGACAGCCTTATCACCTGATCCAGGCTTTCACATTCCTGCATTTCTCGAAAAATCTGATACTAATCCGTGAAGTGAATGAAAAAAGATTAACAACAATGACGGGCGGAGTTAAAACTAGCCACTCAGGTAGCATTATTTAATTCTGGGGTTCTGTAACGCGGAGGCTTCCTAAATACGCATTAGGATATGGTCTAAACTCCTACCATGTCCCTGTGGACTGCAGTAGGTGAGAGTGAAATAGGTGAGAGACAAAAGCCTGCCGGACTGATCATGATGGTCCGCTTAACTATTTATATCATAAAATCTGCTAAATATCGGCTGACCATTGCAAATGAGCTGTACACTCGCGTTGTTTAATAATTAACTTGAATTTTTATATAATATTTTTCAAGTTCAAGTTCAAAATTTGCATGGCGTGATAATTAATTAATAGTGTAAATGTTTTTAGTAGTTCACAATATATCCTGCATATGGTATTCCTTTTGAAGAAGCCATCGGATGATATCGTTATTTCTCTAAGGCTAAGTTGGTAGCATTTAAAGTTTCTTGGAGTGATAACTAGCGTATTCCATAAGGATAACTGACTAAGCAGAAATAAGGTCCAGCATCTTTTTTTATTTGTAGTGGCACACACACACTAAATTAAGATCCTATGGTGCTCGACGAGGAGTTCCTGTAAAGCGATATTCTAGGTGTTTCTAGCTGTACGACGAACAGGTGCGCCCTTGCGCGACTGTCTGATGGACTTTGCCAGGCGCGAGAAAAGGCGGACCAAATCCTGAAAGCATCTGCCGCGAAAGTATCTGTAAAACAGAGACATCTCGGCCATATATCTGCAGTATTTCAAACTAGCCAGGTTCCTGTCAACTCCGGGTCGTCGATGAGATAAACAGCTCTCTTCTAAATGGAATCCAGCCGCTTTAGGGTGTACTTTGATGCGGCACCCCAGTTATGTGAGCATTATTCTAAGCATGGTTTGCGCTATGTAGTGCAAGAGCAACTGCTGTGGTGTAACAGTTTTTTGTTACGAAATAGCGCATCAAGCTTCTGTGAGGCTGATTGTGTGATGTTAGCAGCGTGGTCATGCCAGGACATATTGCTGTTGACCGAGGCACGCAGTAGTCCCATTGACGAGGATAAAGGAATGGTCGATCTTGACAGGGGTACTGTCATTTGCAAAACTTTAAACAGGGTTATTAGTTTCGGTCAGGAGGTCATTAATATAGTGAGGAACAGAGTTGGTGAAAGTATTGCGTCCTAAAGCATGCCCGCGTTAATGGTGACTGTGTCTGAGATGTGTCCATCAACTGCAACTTGCATAGATCGGTTCTTAAAGAAACTGGCAGCCGTATCGATTATCGCTGATTATTCTGTGGTCTCGAGGTACTTGAGTAGTTGCTACACGTTCCATGACTTTGGAGATTATGGGAAGCAAGGCAATTGGGCGATAGTTCACGGGCGTGGTTTTCTTACCTTCTTTGGAACAGGTTGCACTCGAGCGACTTTCCAAGAAGATGGGCAAATCCCTTTTCGGTAAAACAGAGAAAAAAGTCTGGAAAAAACGTGTGTTAGTTCGTTAGCGCAGTTCTTTAACGCGATTGCAGGTATTTCGTCTGATCCTGATGCTGTTTGCGTATCTAGTTCTTTAAGGATTTTACGAATATCACGGTGATGAAACTTGACTCCTGCTCAAAATAGTCCTCGAAAAGATCTGAGTTTATGTTCTCGTGGTAATCACTAGTTTTCATTGTGAGCAAAATGCAAGTAAACTTCATTGCACTATCAATATATTTCCATACCACAAGGCGCTTTAGGGAGCTTTTAGTTGACCATCCTTCTATGAAAGCCTGGTGCAATAATTTTATATTTTTTTCCTGCCATATTTTGCCAACCATGTATTCCTCGTTTACCCAAGATTTTTCCAACTGTAATGGATACTTACATTGTATGTCCGATTTTACTTATTGCTCTTAAATATAGCCTTCGTTAACAAATAATTCCGCTCACCAGAATTGATTTCCTTCTTTCCAAGTTTTGTTGTGGAAATTCATCTTTTCAAAACCCTCTACAGGGTTATCTTGCCCCAAGACGGAATGTTTTCCTCTTTTCGCACTTCAGCCTTTATTTTACACAAAATAAAAGGGGTATTTCTTTTTCAAAATAAAATGAATGTATAAACGGTCTTAAGTTGGCTTTTGAATCATTATCGATGTCCACTTTTTTTGTTCTTTCTTTTTGGTTGAGACACTTTTACCCCCAAGTTCCTTTTCAGAAATTTGTGGCTGAAGCAGAATATTAGGTAGCCTTTCTCTGTACAGCTTTATTCTTAGTGGTGATTTGAGGAAAACTTTGTTCACGTTTGATACATATACTTTCGCAGAGGCTTTATTAAATTGCTTCCAGCCTTAATCGTGCAGGAAGCTGCATCTGACAAAAAATTAAAATCTTTTAGTGAGAGAGCAGTGGAAAGAAGCCATAATTTTTTAAATAACGCCTAGATATAAGTAATCAACATTATTAGATCTTAAAATTATATCACTTGGAATGTTAAATTTCCAATTCTTCTGAAGAAGTGACTTGCAATTATCGTTATATAGGATGTAATAATGGATGTTATGAAAGCTTGAAATAATTCTTCGCTGAATGCATGTTGTTCTATTTGGAACTAGTTTTGAAACACTGTTGAAGCTATTGTTGAACTTTTTCGCTCAGAATATTTGTTTTATCCTTTTTTTGATACACGTGTCGCACCTTTCACATATTGGCCTATTTGAAATTCTTGATTCTATGCGAGAAAATGAATCTTTCGGGTTAAATTGACATTTACAAATTCAAAATTAGTTTATTCCAATAAGTATAAATTTATTCAAAAGACTCGCTTTTATTATTTTAGAGTATATAAGTTACATGAACAAATTTAAAGACCAAATAAACTTTAACTTACACTTTTGCTGCAAAATTGCATTTTATCCGCGTCTATATAAATTTCTTTGTTTACTTTAATTCGGTTTAAAATACCACTTTCTATTGTACTTGACATATTTCACCAAAAGCAAAACACGCCTTAGTTGAAACTAAAACAAAACTATAAGTACCCGTTGTGCTACATTAAAAGGAATTAAAATATTCCACATAGCTTTTTACACTCACCATTTGCAATTTTGGGTATTTCCCGTCATTATTGTTATATCCGTCAATTTACTCTGGTTTTATCAGGCTCTAAAACCATAAAATTTTATTAAAGTATAAAGGGAAGAGGCACTTTGGTACCACTAAACATTAGGAAGAAATGTAAAAAACAGTTTTATGCACATTTTATCATTTTTTTTTAATATTGTGCAGAAAAACTGTAACTTGCATAAAAAAATTAATGCAAAATATTCAAATTGCATATTTACCTAAGTCTACTGATCATACGGTTAAATTTATCAATTATAGCAAAAAAATATTGTACTAGCAGAAAAGTTGATGAAAATATATCTTCTCAAATAATATTAACTCTATTCTCCAGGATTAATTGCTATTTCTAAATAAAGTGTTATCACAGTTATCACAAAAAAGTCGTTGGCCTTCGCAAAATATGCAATTGCTGTCTCTAATCGCTTATTAGGACACGCTACGATACATTTAATTTTATAATTTTTTTTAATGCTGTAACTGTAATGTGTAATGTAAATATAACCTTGTGGCCCCAGCAATACGAACGATAACGAAAGTGAACTTTCGTGTTACCTGGTTACTATGCTTAGTATATTTGGGACTAAGATAAAAAGTAAGAATTTAAAAAATGCTTATACATATAGGAAATTTTAATATTTATTTGAAAAAACAAGTAATTTATAACGGTAATAAAATTTTGAATAACTATTTATTGATATTGAAACCAATTGTGCAATTTGAACAATTAGAATAGATAATTGGTGGAATATGATTTCATTTCAAATTCAAATTTCAAATTCAAAACATGCTTTATTATCGTGGTATTTGTAGATGAAGCTCCTTACAAAAAAAAAACAAGTAAAAAACAATTAACATGGTCTAATGACAAACATAATCCTTATAGCTAAAGCTAAAAACTTAAAAAGTTCCTATAACAGTTAAAAAAGTTCATAAAATAGTTAAAAAATTCTCAAAACAGTCAAGCTCTAAATATTTCAAAACCCAATCTCAGATCAAGGTATAACGGACAGGCGTGTACAATTCTATTGTAATAATACATCACAAGTGGCGCAGTAGATTATGCAAAAAAAAATAATAATACATACATATAGAAAAATAAAATCTTTTAGCCTATTCCCAATTGTCTGCAAAAAACTCTGTGAGGTTATAGAAACACTTGTTTTTAAGAAGTCTAGTTACTGATCTTTTAAAGCGTACAAGATTTCCAGATAATTTTATGCTATTTGGAAGATGGTTGAAAATCTTTATGCTTAAATACATTAGTGAGTTCCTAGTCAGTACACTTCTCGGAATGGGCATTGGAATATAGTGGTTTTGTCTAGTGCTATAATGCTTTGTGGAGTCACTACCAAGATACAATCTGTATTTTTTGTAGACCAGGCAACTTGATTCGACAATAAACAGACTGCACAAAGTAAGTATCTTTAGTTCATCAAATAATGGTCGACATGAGTCGCGCGGAGTTTTATGACACATATTTGCAAAAACGAGCCATCGTTTTTGCAAAATGAGAACAGAGTTAAAGAGCCTTTGACTACAGCAACCCCAAAACAGTAATCCGTACCGTAGGTGACTTTCAACAAGAGAAAATAAATAGATTTTGCAGCTTCCATTCCCAGTTCTTTAGAAATAACTCTTATAGCATAACAACCGCTAGCCAACTTATGCCTCATTGCTGATATATGGTCATCAAACTACAATCTATCGTCAGTGACAATTCCAAGAAATCTGTTACAATTATTGTTCACTGCCAATTGTTTATTTTGAATCACTACCTGGTCTGTAAACACAAATTTGAAACTTAATAATTTCGTTTTATCGACATTTAAAGCTAATAGATTAGCATTGTTTTACTTTTAGTAATCCTCGGAAATGCTTAAGGTCAATGTATTTTTATTACTAGTGATGCGAGATCATTTATAGAGAAGAAACAGGATGGGGCCGAGAACCGAACCCTGTGGAACTCCATGGCCAATTTTTTGAAGTTGAGATAAAGTCTCATTAGAGCGGACAGTCTGTTTTCTGCCCGACAGAAAGGACCTAAACCAGTCCAAGGTAATTGCTCTAAACCCGTAACTAGAGAGCTTACCTAGCATTATCCTGTGATTCACACAGTCAAATGCTTTGGAGAAGTCACAGAACACCACTGCGGCAAACTCTCCAGCATTCACGCCCAGGTAAAGTCTCTCCATGAATGAAAACATTGCATCGTTCGTGCTAGTACCCTCTCGAAAACGAAATTGGCAATCACTCAGTATGTTGTTTCTAGTTAAGAAAGTTATCATTCTTTTTTTAACCAGCATCTGTATGATCTTAGATAAGCAAGGTAAGAGTGAAATCGGCCTATAGTTTGAGGGATCATTTGGCTCATCACCTTTAAAAATGGGTGCCAGAACAGATATTTAAAGATTGCTTGGAAAAGTCGCAGTATCAAAAGAAATATTTATGGCATGTACCAAACAGCAGAGTGCACGATCAGATAAGCTCTGAAAAACTCGAATAGATAGTCCATCGATCCCAGATGTTTTTTTATTTCATTTAGTAGTTCCTTAATTTCCTGTAGGTGTGTCTGAGCGCTGTATAGATATATGGCGAGTATATGTTAGTGGATCTATTTGGGGATTTAATTGATTTGTGAGTCTCTCTGCAACTGAACAGTAAAACTGATTGAGATCATCAACATCAATTGGAATCTGACCTGTCTTTATGGAGTTACCTCTCAGCTCATTAATAATACTCCAACTTTCTCTTGTTTTGTTGCGTGCCTTTTGAACACTGTTTCTAAAATAATTTTGTTTCGCAATTCGTATTGTTCATCTATAAATTCTTCTGTACGCATTGAAGTAATTATGAAACAAAGGATTAGTTGTAAATTTTCTTACAGTATGTAGAAATCTTAAGTTAGTTGAAGAGATTTTAAGGCCGAGAGTAATCCTTGGTTTTTTTTTCTGCATAGGAAAACTTTTATGAAATATACCCAAAACAGAGGCGGTAAGAGATTAAGAAGAACCAGAGGAATTGTCCAGTCCGTAATACTACATAAATGTCGAAAACGTCTAAAATTTGCGTCGCTGTAAATTCTACCATATTTATATATTTTTTGATGTTTCATATTCAGTACGCTAAACCTAGCTAAAATGGACTCATGATCAGACAACCCAGAGGGAATTACTTGGATATTACAATTTAGCTCAGAGGCAAAATTTAAACAAATGTAATCAATCAGTGTTTGAGAGTGTGATGTAATCCTTGTCGGTTGCTCAATACGCATATCCAGATCAAATGAGGCCAGCATATTTTTTAGGCTATGCGATTCATATGAATCCGATAGACCATCAATATTAAAATCACCACAAACCATTAATATTGCTCCAACTTGAAATAATGATAAGAACGTTTCAAAAATTTCAAGGAACTCTCCAATTTTGCAGCTAGGAGGACGATAAATATATACAATATAAAAGTTTAGCTTGTTTACATAAACTACAGAAAACTCAAACTTACTCTCCGTTACATATTCGTCATACTTTTTGAAAGAAATTATGTTTATAGTCTCTAAAATACTATTATTCACCAGAATCATGGTTCCACCATGACCAATCTCTCTTCTGGAGTAAGAAGCAACTATTGTATAATTTGTTATGAAGCAAGGCTCATCGGGTCTTAGCTAGTGTTCAGTTAAAAGCAATACATCCGGTGAACCTAGAGTATTTATAAAGATTTCAAATTCGTTTGATTTATTTCGCAACGACTGAATATTTAATAGTAACACTGACATGGAGTTGTTATTCTCTAAGTTAACTTGTTCCTAGACCCTATCTAAAAAAATGCTCGTTTGTACCGCTCTCTGAGGTAAGGTTAATAACTAAATCATGATGCTTCTCTTCTCTACTTTCTATTGGACTATCGTTACCACATTGAACCAAGTTAAAATTTTAATTTCTTGATGCTACTTCATTAGAGGAATTATTAATGGCAATTTCCCAAACCTTTTTAGAAATTTAGATTCTATTACTATACAAATCAGCAACATATCCCTCTGCAACGGAAGAACTCCTCAAACCGGCTCGTCTCCTTAAATCCAAAATGTCGACAGCAAGCAATATACAAGTGAACATAGCCGATGTTCTTTTAAATAAACGACCAGTACATTTATTTATTTCTTCAAGTTTCAAAAAATTTGCGATCCCTTTAAATACATTTGTAATAGTGTGCTTTCCAATTGGTCTAGTCTAAGATAATCCTGTAGTAATTTCACATAAGATATTAAATCTTCATCATCTCTAGTTATTACAAAATATATGTTAATGCTGGTTTTTGTCTGCAGAATTTTTACTATGGCTTTATCATTTTTTATTTCGACGTCTTTTAACTTCATTTCATGTATCTCTTCTGTCCCGCGCATAATTACTATAATATTCGTTGCCAAGTATCTTAACGCTCAAACCTTGCAGTTTCCTTTTTCTTAAAAATTCTAGATCTTCATCATAATCATCGTTTTTCCTGTTAATAAATGCTTTACGTTTTTTGAACTCGGTTTTTTTATTTAACGAAATTGTCAATTTCAGCATGAAATATACTGAACATAGGGTTGGTAGTGATAAAGGATCCTATTTTTCTAGAAAATATGCCAATATTACATTTTTGTCAATTCGAGCAAAGCCTTTTTAAAAACCTGTTGTGTATTTGATTGTACCTTCCCTTAGATTTATCCGGTAGCAATGAGGCACCTGTAATTTCAGCTGCATTTGGAATACTATTTTCATCTTCATTGAAAATACTAAAACGGAGGAATATAAGGTTTCACTAAATTATTGAAATTTTAAATATGTGACAGGCGCCGCTGACAGACACCTAATGCTGTAAATAAATCATTTCTATGGATTATTTTTATTTGAATAAAATAATTATTAAATTCAAATAATTTAGAATAGTAATAAAAAAGTTTAAAGACATCACACGATGTAAAAGAGCTTTTTCGTACTCTAGGCAACGCCCTCAACATATAAGGCTAGAGGTGTATGCAGGACAAGGGCTTCGCCAGCTTTTGAGTTTGGTAATAATTTACGTCTAGGACCAAAGTAATTTTCGAGTTCGGTCTCTATGGCTACTCTTTCTCGCTTCTAAACGAGAAATAACGCGGCCTTTCAGCTTTATATTACAGTTTCTATAACTCTAGAATTGCTTAATTATCCTTTGTTTCCTTCCACTTGTTCTAACCCTGTGTATGTGCGATTATCCATTTTAAATTACTCATACTCTTAAGAAGGATCTATTTATTAAATTTACACCCATTCTTTAATACCAGTATATTACTGTTACATGAATAGCAACACAATGGCATGCAGGTTCTTTATTTTATTGTTATAGCTGGCAAAGAAAAATATTTCGTTCGCATATTATACATTGTTTAGCCTTCTAACTATTTCATGGGCAGCATATGCCGCAAAATAAACGCGTTTCTTGAAATAAGTGTTATTGAGCTAAATAGTGCCATTGCTTCATATTAGGTTTAAAAAATGATTTAATGATATTATTAAATTAAATACGTACTAAATGATTGATTACGAAACGTGGATTTTAAGCGTAGCAATATGAAAATATAGACAATTAAATATATTATTTTTAATACCATTATACAGCTGGTTATCATCAGGAAAGAATAACAACAAGTAAGTATAAATTGAGAAAGTAAAATAAAATCAATTTGCAATTCACTGAAGAAGCTGCCATTCATATTTGCGGTCTTTAAATCAGGCTGTGCGATTTATTTCAATAGTACTGTTATTCCATATATTTAGACACAGTCTACAAGGTTTACTGTAAAAGTGGCAGCGTTTCTCATGAACCGTCAGGGTTTATTGTCAGAATTAATAAATGACCACTGCAAAGCCATTCTAAATAGCAACTTTTCTGTATTATGGTTCGTTTATCATTTATTTGATACTAATTCCGAATATCCCAGGTTTGATATTCCTATAAATTCTGCCAATGTTAGTCCCAAGCCCCGGTGGTAAGGGAGGAGGAGGAGCCGCACCTCACTGAAAAACCTGGACTCGTCTGACCTGAACGAGATTTACCATGAAAAACCTTTCTCTAACGATAACTAGGTTAGAACATAAACAGCCGGATGGAACAGTGACACTCGCAAGAGGTAATATATCAGGGTGCAATGGGGTTCTAGCTGAACCGCTGGAGTCGCGAGGATGAAGTATCACTATAAAGACTACCCTTGTGGCCTATGGCGTACCCCGTTGTACAAAGCCTTCTAGCTATGAAGAACCTCAGTTGTGGGGAGTTGAGGATAATACTTAGAATCTTTCAGGGACCCAGTGTAAGAAACAGTCTAAAACTTTGGTTGTGGGAAAGTTGGAGCTAATACTAAAAACCTTTCAGAGGCTCAGCATAGGGTGAAGAAAACGACAGAATAAAGCGAGAGTGGCCGCTGAAGCGACCACCTACTTGGTTAACGCTAGCGGAGAAGGTTCCGACAACGGTGCATTTTTCAAGATCTCTCCCAGGGCACCACTAAAAATGCCAAGTTAGCAGGTAGTAGTGTCAAGGTCACTGATTTTAAAGGTTTCTTACAGGTGCCCAGAAGTCAGGTCATATCTCGAGGAGAAATAGGATCTGGTTCAAGAGAACGAGGAATCGTTCACTAACATTCTTGTCGACTGTCCAGCCTTGATGAAGGTAAGCGGTGTGCACTGTGGGAGCTGTATGCTGAACCCGGAGAACATGGGAAATGGATCGAGAGCTGAGTAGGCTCTGTTCTTCACTGGAAGGGATTAGTTGCCTAGCTAAATTGGTGTATGAGTGGACACACAATGTGTCCATATTCGTGGCCTGTATGAGAAAGAAGGAATTGGAACACTATATTATGATCCAGGCCCTACGGTGGCCTTATGAAGAGCCACATGACCGAAGAATTAAACAAATGGGAAAAAGATCAACTGTCGTCCTACTGGAGAAGCACTCCAGGACTAAGACAGGCGAAAAGGTTTATCACCATTTCTGCGAAAAGGACAGAACAACTTTTAGACATGAACAGAGTAGATGTTAGAACTGTCGTCAGACTGCTCACTGGACACTGTCTGGTAAAATACCACCTAAAGGCAATATGCAAAGCAGAAGGCGACAATGTAGAATTTGCAATAATGCGATTTAAACCGCAGGAAATATACTCTGCCAATGTTCAACCCAACTTTGCAAAAGGCTCAAATACCTTGAAGGAGTACACCTATCACCTCAAGGAGTGAGCTAATTACCTCCCAAGAAAATAGCTTCGTTTGGATGAAGCCTACATCGCTTGGACACAAATGTAGTTGTAGAATCATGACCAATATATCTGTATAGCAAGCCGTGCTGGGCAGCAGGAACTAGCCAAAACGACTCCCTAGCAATCTACAATCTATCGTAAGCATCCAGAAAATTCATAGCATCTTTAATAACGGCCATATATGGAGTGCCTCAGCTGTATGTGTGGGGCACCGTATTTGGAATATGTTTTAGCTTCTCCCATACTCGTTATGGGTATATCGAATCTAGAAGAATAGAGCCTGAGATGACCTAAAGAGAAACTCAGGTCATGTACTATTGGAACATGACTTTTGTGTACAGTCATTTTTCATGAAAAATA
>MU189177.1:0-27465 GCA_016904865.1 Pissodes strobi | reverse complement strand
TATTTTTCATGAAAAATGACTGTACACAAAAGTCATGTTCCAATAGTACATGACCTGAGTTTCTCTTTAGGTCATCTCAGGCTCTATTCTTCTAGATTCGATATACCCATAACGAGTATGGGAGAAGCTAAAACATATTCCAAATACGGTGCCCCACACATACAGCTGAGGCACTCCATATATGGCCGTTATTAAAGATGCTATGAATTTTCTGGATGCTTACGATAGATTGTAGATTGCTAGGGAGTCGTTTTGGCTAGTTCCTGCTGCCCAGCACGGCTGCCTATACAGATATATTGGTCATGATTCTACAACTACATTTGTGTCCAAGCGATGTAGCCTTCATCCAAACGAAGCTATTTTCTTGGGAGGTAATTAGCTCACTCCTTGAGGTGGTAGGTGTACTCCTTCAAGGTATTTGAGCCTTTTGCAAAGTTGGGTTGAACATTGGCAGAGTATATTTCCTGCGGTTTAAATCGCATTATTGCAAAATCTACATTGTCGCCTTCTGCTTTGCATATTGCCTTTAGGTGGTATTTTACCAGACAGTGTCCAGTGAGCAGTCTGACGACAGTTCTAACATCTACTCTGTTCATGTCTAAAAGTTGTTCTGTCCTTTTCGCAGAAATGGTGATAAACCTTTTCGCCTGTCTTAGTCCTGGAGTGCTTCTCCAGTAGGACGACAGTTGATCTTTTTCCCATTTGTTTAATTCTTCGGTCATGTGGCTCTTCATAAGGCCACCGTAGGGCCTGGACCATAATATTGTGTTCCAATTCATTCTTTCTCATACAGGCCACGAATATGGACACATTGTGTGTCCACTCATACACCAATTCAGCTAGGCAACTAATCCCTTCCAATGAAGAACAGAACCTACTCAGCTCTCGATCCATTTCCCATGTTCTCCGGGTTCAGCATACAGCTCCCACAGTGCACGCCGCTGGCCCTCATCAAGGCTGGACAGTCGACAAGAGTACTAGTGAACGATTCCTCGTCCTCTTGAACCAGATCCTATTTCTCCTCGAGATATTATAACCTGACTTCTGGGCACCTGTAAGAAACCCTTAAAATCAGTGACCTTGACACTATCACTGAATTTCTTGCCAACTATCTTGGCTGTTTTAGCCTTTACACTGCTACCTGCTTCCTTAGCAATTTTAGTGGTGCCATGGGAGAAATCTTGAAAAATGCACCGTTGCCGGAACCTTCTCCGCTAGCGTCAACGAAGTAGGTGGTCGCTTCAGCGGCCACTCTCGCTTTATTCGGTATTTTTCTTCACCCTATGCTGAGCCTCTGAAGGGTTTTTAGTATTAGCTCCAACTCTCCCACAAACAAAGTTTCAGACTGTTTCTTACACTGAGTCCCTGAAAGATTCTAAGTATTATCCTCAACTCCCCACAACTGAGGTCCTTCACAGCTAGAAGGCTTTGTACAACGGGGTACGCCATACACTCTAAAAAATTATGAGTTAAATTTAACTCAAAATGAACACAATACTTTGTCAAAACGGGTCCTCAAAGAATTGTGTAAAATTTCTACACAAAATGTTTGAGTATCTCTTACTCATAAAAGTGTGGGAAATTTTACTCAATATTTACACAATCTAGTGAAGTTTAAAATCAATATTTCGTTAAAATCAAATATCTTTTGAGTTATTTTTCTTCACCAGCCCACTCAATGATGAGTTAATTTTACTCTATTGTTAGTAACTTACTACTAAAAATTAGGTTTAATGAACTAAATTTTAGTTAAAAAATATTCATAAGTAACTCATTTTTGAGTAATAACCTACTAAAAAATCTGTTTTTTTTTTAATTTGGTTTCGAGTTAGCTTTAATGTAATTTTGCTTCCATGAAACTAGAAATAATGTAGAAATTAGCTCCAAACACGATTTATTACGATTAAATACAAGCTTCTCTTCCAAGATATCAAATCACACTCTGCTTTTTCCAACAAATGTAACGTTAACCAATTCTTAATTTATAATATTCATAGTCGAGGTGCTGACATTGTTGTTCTAAGCAGCGTCGCATCGGGAGAACCAGTGGCGGGGAATCACATGAGCTAACACGGCCTTCCTGACAATGGGGCGTCCTCGCACCTTCCTTCTTACAAAGATTGATACTGTGAAAATAAAAGAAAAGCAAAACAACAGACAGAATAAACAGATTGTCGTCAAATGTCATAAAATCATGTAAATCTACACAGTGTAGAGCTTGATTTTAAATATTATTTTTTTGGCCATTTCATTGAGGTTAGTTAGGAACCCCACAGCCTATATGCTTTCAAGTAATTTTTGCTTACACACTAATTTGGGCACCATATTGACGAAAATTTTTAGCCTGAACATAATTTCAGGGATCTTATATAGCCCAAATATCGTTTTTGGGGATCTGTACCTAAATTTTATTTCAAGGATATTGTTTACCAAGTAAATCTTGCGACCTTTTCCTAAATAATATTTACACAAACCTTATTTACTTAGCCCAAAACTGCAAATTTGGGGACCTTTGCCTGATCTTAATCAGGGACGTTAAGTACCTAGCCCAAAAAAAATAAATTTGGGGACCTTTGCGTGATCTTAATCAGGGACGTTATTTACCTAGCCCAAACTTGTAAATTTGGGAACCTTTTAATATAGCCTGATATAGCAGATATATTCAAACATAGGCTGGTGTACCAGAGACCTAAAAAATAAGGTAAAAACAAACAAAATCAATTTATGCCTGCGAAGCAGGGATCTTTAAGCACAGCCTGTCATAACAGGGACCTTCAAACATTAGCCTGGTGTACCAGGGACCTCGAATTTACGGTGAATTCGTACCTAACAGCTGTTACCTGATGTACCATTGCATTTTGATGGGTTCTGGATTAATAACGCATAATTGTAAAAAGTATTTAATACAGCGATTTCAGGTTCGCCAACCTAAGAAAAATTATTCTGGATTCATGGCCCTCTGAGATGGAAAATAATAAATGAATGGATTAATATACTGTTTTGCATCTCAACTCACTTTTTCGTAAGCTATACTCATAATTTAGTTAAATTAAATCATATTTGAGTTATTTAAGTGTTAGTAGATAGATACGTATTAAATAAGCTGTGCCTATATATGTTACGGCACGTATATAGATGGTGGGATACCTATAATCATGACTGATTACCTAGATTACGTATTAGGTATATACTTATTTTTACGGTTAGCAAAATATTCAAAGTCAAATCTCTATTACGTATAACAGCATGAGAATAAACTATAAAGTGGTTCCAAATGAATGACAAATCAGCGCGTACTGATATACTATAGAGCCTATACAGCAATGTTAAAAAGCAAAATGGTGTCCTAACTAACAAACATATATATAAAGTAGGTAGGTAGTATTTTACTTACCGGTCTCTGTTATGAACTTATAATCCAATTCATTTTTAATGCAGCTACACTACGCTTTTTTCAGTTTAAACTGTAGTTTAAATACAATTTTTCCCATTTTCCAGCATCAGTCATAACTAGCACGACTAGTAATTTTCGGCCGCCTCGCTAGGATCAACCCAACAACCGATGGCAGGGCAGAGTCCGGCAGAATACGTGTATCGTTCGTGCATAGATCTGCTTGATATGATTTACACTAGCACAATAATAATTATTTGCCACTTTAATACTAGAAATTTGACCGCTCTTCGATTCCTACGTCTGCACCTGCCAGTGTGTCTTAACTTAACTAGAAATACGCATAGAATATCTACGATTGGGAGGGAAGCGATTGAATCACACAAAATTTAGTTTAAAAACCACCTAATTACCTTTTTATGAGCGTATATTACACAAATATAGGTATTTTTTGGCAACTAACACAATAATATGTTAAATTCACTCATTTTTTATTCATTTTAATGGGCTCACTCAAAATTTCACTAAAAATGCAAGTAACTCAATAATTTTCTTAGTTTTACTCAAGGCGATTTTTTACAGTGTATGCCACAAGGATAGTGTTTATAGTGATACATCCTCGCTGCTTCACTAACGATAACCTAGTTATCGTTAGTGAAAGGTTTTTCATGGTAAATCTTGTTCGGGTCAGACGAGTCCAGGTTTTTCAGTGAGGTGCGGCTTCTCCTCCTCCCTTACCACCCGGGCTTGGGACGGACATTGGCAGAATTTATAGGAATATCAAACCTGGGATATTCGGAATTAGTATCGAATAAATGATAAACGAACCATAATACAGAAAAGTTGATATTTCGTATGGCTTTGCAGTGGTCATTTATTAATTCTGACAATAAACCGTGACGGTTCATGAGAAACGCTGCCACTTTTACAGTCAACCTTGTAGACAGTGTCTAAATATATGGAATAACCCAGTACTATTGAAATAAATCGCACAGACTGATTTAAAGACCGCAAAAATGAATGGCAGCTTCTTCAGTGAATTGCAAATTGATTTTATTTTGCTTCCTCAATTTATACTTACTTGTTGTTATTCTTTCCTGATGTTAACTAGCTGTATAATGTTATTAAAAATAATATATTTAATTGTCTATATTTTCATATTGCTACGCTTAAAATCCACGTTTCGTAATCAATCATTTAGTACGTATTTAATTTAATAATATCATTAAATCATTTTTTAAACCTAATATGAAGCAATGGCACTATTTAGCTCAATAACACTCATTTCAAGAAACGCATTTATTTTGCGGCATATGCTGCCCATGAAATAGTTAGAAGGCTAAACAATGTATAATATGCGAACGAAATATTTTTGTTTGCCAGCTATAACAATAAAATAAAGAACCTGCATGCCATTGTGTTGCTATTCATGTAACAGTAATATACTGGTATTAAAGAATGGGTGTAAATTTAATAAATAGATCCTTCTTAAGAGTATGAGTAATTTAAAATGGATAATCGCACATACACAGGGTTAGAACAAGTGGAAGGAAACAAAGGAAAATTAAGTAATGCTAGAGTTATAGAACCTGTAATATAATGCTGTAAGGCCGCGTTATTTCTCGTTTAGAAGCGAGAAAGAGTAGCCATAGGGACCGAACTTGAAAATTACTTTGGTCCTAGACTTAAATTATTACCAAACTCAAAAGCTGGCGAAGCCCTTCTTGTCCTGCATACACCTCTAGCCTTATGTGTTGAGGGCGTTGCATAGAGTACGAAAAAGCTCTTTCACATCTTGTGATGTCTTAAAATTTTTTTATTACTATTTTAAATTATTTGAATTTAATAATTATTTTATTCAAATAAAAATAATCCATAGAAATGGTTTATTTACAGCATTAGGTGTCTGTCAGCGGCGCCTGTCACATATTTAAAATTTCAATAATTTAGTGAAACCTTATATTCCTCCGTTTTAGTATTTTCAATGAAGATGAAAATAGTATTCCAAATGCAGCTGAAATTACAGGTGCCTCATTGCTACCGGATAAATTTAAGGGAAGGTACAATCAAATACACAACAGGTTTTTAAAAAGGCTTTGCTCGAATTGACAAAAATGTAATATTGGCATATTTTCTAGAAAAATAGGATCCTTTATCACTACCAACCCTATGTTCAGTATATTTCATGCTGAAATTGACAATTTCGTTAAATAAAAAAACCGAGTTCAAAAAACGTAAAGCATTTATTAACAGGAAAAACGATGATTATGATGAAGATCTAGAATTTTTAAGAAAAAGGAAACTGCAAGGTTTGAGCATTAAGATACTTGGCAACGAATATTATAGTAATTATGCGCGGGACAGAAGAGATACATGAAATGAAGTTAAAAGACGTCGAAATAAAAAATGATAAAGCCATAGTAAAAATTCTGCAGACAAAAACCAGCATTAACATATATTTTGTAATAACTAGAGATGATGAAGATTTAATATCTTATGTGAGATTACTACAGGATTATCTTAGACTAGACCAATTGGAAAGCACATTACAAATGTATTTAAAGGGATCGCAAATTTTTTGAAACTTGAATAAATAAATAAATGTACTGGTCGTTTATTTAAAAGAACATCGGCTATGTTCACTTGTATATTGCTTGCTGTCCACATTTTGGTTTTAAGGAGACGAGCCGGTTTGAGGAGTTCTCCCGTTGCAGAGGGATATGTTGCTGATTTGTATAGTAATAAAATCTAAATTTCTAAAAAGGTTTGGGAAATTGCCATTAATAATTCCTCTAATGAAGTAGCATTGAGAAATTAAAATTTTAACTTGGTTCAATGTGGTAACGATAGTCCAATAGAAAGTAGAGAAGAGAAGCATCATGATTTAGTTATTAACCTTACCTCAGAAAGCGGTACAAACGAACATTTTTTTTAGATAGGGCCTAGGAACAAGTTAGCTTAGAGAATAACAACTACATGTCAGTGTTACTATTAAATATACAGTCGTTGCGAAATAAATCAAACGAATTTGAAATCTTTATAAATACTCTAGGGTCACCGGATGTATTGCTTTTAACTGAACACTAGCTAAGACCCGATGAGCCTTGCTTCATAACAAATTATACAATAGTTGCTTCTTATTGCAGAAGAGATATGGGTCATGGTGGAACTATGATTCTGGTGAATAATAGTATTTTAGAGACTATAAACATAATTTCTTTCAAAAAGTATGACCAATATGTAACGGAGGGTAAGTTTGAGTTTTCTGTAGTTTATGTAAACAAACTAAACTTTTATATTGTATATATTTCTCGTCCTCCTAGCTGCAATATTGGGGAGTTCCTTGAAATTTTTGAAACGTTCTTATCATTATTTCAAGTTGGAGCAAGATTAATGATTTGTGGACATTTTAATATTGATTATCTATCGGATTCACATGAATCGCATAGCCTAAAAAATCTGCTGGCCTCATTTGATCTAGATATGCGTATTGAGCAACCAACAAGGATTACATCTCACTCTCAAACACTGATTGATTACATTTGTTTAAATTTTGCCTCTGAGCTAAATTGTGATATCCAAGTAATTCCCTCTGGGTTGTCTGATTATGAGTCTATTTTAGCTAGGTTTAGCGTACTGAATATGAAACACCAAAAAAAATATAAATATGGTAGAATTTATAGCGACGCAAATTTTAGACGTTTTCGACATTTATGTAGTATTACGGACTGGACAGGGGTGTACCGTTCTCTGGTTCCTCTTAATCTCTTTACCGAGTCTGTTTTGGGTATATTTAATAAAAGTTTTCCTATGCAGAAAATAAAAATAAAATCTAAAAAACCATGGATTACTCTCGGCCTTAAAATCTCTTCAACTAACTTAAGATTTCTATATACTGTAAGAAAATTCACAACAAATCCTTTGTTTCATAATTACTTCAATGCGTACAGGAGCATTTATAGACGAACAATACGAATTGCGAAACAAAATTATTTTAGAAACAGTGTCTAAAAGGCACGCGACAAAACAAGAGAAAATTGGAGTATTATTAATGAGCTGAGAGGTAACTCCATAAAGGCAAGTCAGATTTCAATTGATGTTGATGATCTCAATCAGTTTTATTGCTCAGTTGCAGAGAGACTTATAAATCAATTGAATCCCCAAATAGATCCACTAATATATACTCGTCATATATCTATACAACAGTCTTTTTGTCTGACTCAGACACACCTACAGGAAATTAAGGAACTACTAAATGAAATAAGAAACATCTGGGATCGATGGACTATCTATTCGAGTTTTACAGAGCTTATCTGATCGCGCACTCTGCTCTTTGGTACATGCCATAAATATTTCTTTTGATACTGCGACTTTTCCAAGCAATCTTTAAGTGTCTGTTGGGGCACCCATTTTTAAAGGTGATGAGCCAAATGATCCCTCAAACTATAGGCCGATTTCACTCGTACGTTGCTTATCTAAGATCATAGAGATGCTGGTTAAAAAAAGAATAACTTTCTTAACTAGAAACAACATACTGGGTGATTGCCAATTTGGTTTTCGAGAGGGTACTAGCACGAACGATGCAATGTTTTCATTCTTGGAGAGACTTTATCTGGGCTTGAGTGCTGGAGAGTTTGCCGCAGCAGTGTTCTGTGACTTCTCAAAACCATTTCACTGAGGGGGATACTACTCGGTAAGCTCTCTAGTTACGGGTTTAGAGGAATTACCTTGGACTGGTTTAGGTCCTTTCTGTCAGGCAGAAAACATACTGTCCGCTCTAATGAGACTTTATCTCAACTTCAAAAAATTGGCCATGGAGTTCCACAGGGTTCGGTTCTCGGCCCCATTCTGTTTCTTCTCTATATAAATGACCTCGCATCACTACAGATCAGGGGGTTTTTCACAATTTTTGCTGATGATACCAATAATATTTTGTGGTCACATAATAATAAAAATACATTGATCCAAATCATTTCCGAAGATTACTAAACAAGTAAAACAATGGTGCCATGCTAATCTATTAGCTTTAAATGTCGATAAAACGAAATTATTAAGTTTCAAATTTGTGTTTACAGACCAGGTAGTGATTCAAAATAAACAATTGGCAGTGAACAATAATTGTAACAGATTTCTTGGAATTGTCATCGACGATAGATTGAAGTTTGATGACCATATATCAGCAATGAGGCAGTCTAATATGGTCTCCCCAATATGAAGTTTGGAGCAAAACAATAGAACGAGTGCAACGTAAATTTCTCAAGTATATGTTCTTTAAAAAGTTTGGGTATTATCCAGTGCAGGGTTATGACCATCACTCGCTGTTGCGGCTATTTAATAGATTGTCTTTGGAAAACCGGCGTATCAAGATTGGCTAGGTATACTTGTATAAAGTTTTAACAAATAAAATTGATTCCCCAGAGATTCTTTCAATGCTTTCATTGTTTGTAAATGTTGGTAACACCAGACTGAGAAAAACATTCCATTTAAGCTTTCCTAGAACGAATGTATATAAAAACTCACCTATTTACAAAATGTGCAATTATTATAATATCTATGCTGGTGACTTGGATCTTGTTATGTTGGATTTGAAAGGTTTTACAAAAATAATTGAGGATAAACTTTATGCTGTTCAGACTTAGGCCTTACTATTTTTGTTCGTAATGTAATAATTGTTAAGTGTACTATGTTTATACATGACTATAGCCGTATTAAATAGTTTTTTTTTTGTATCCTGTTATTCCTGTTCTTTTACAAGTATTGTGACTTTAGCTGTAAAAATTTCATTTTTTTATATTTATATGAGAACTGTGTATTATTATTGTAGTGTCTGTAATTGGCCCCTTGGCTGTTGATGCTGATTATAAATAAATAAATAAAAATAAATAAAAAAGTTGGCTAGCGGTTGTTATACTATACGAGTTATTTCAAAAGAACTGGGAATGGAAGCTGCAAAATCTATGTATTTTTCTCTTGTGGAAAGTCACCTACGGTACGGATTACCGTTTTGGGGTTGCTGTAGTCAAAGGCTCTTTAATATATATGTGTCATAAAACTCCGCGCGACTCATGTCGACCATTATTTGATGAAATAAAGATACTTACATTGTGCCGTCTGTTTATTGTCGAATCAAGTTGCCTGATCTACAAAAAATACAGATTGTATCTTGGTAGTGACTCCACAAAGCATTATAGCACTAGACAAAACCACAATATTCCAATGGCCATTCCGAGAAGTGAACTGACTAGGAACTCACTAATGTATTTAAACATAAAGATTTTCCACCATCTTCCAAATAGCATAAAATTATCTGGAAATCTTTTAGGTTCGCTTTAAAAGATCAGTAACTAGACTTCTTAAAAACAAGTGTTTCTATAACCTCACAGAGTTTTTTGCAGATAATTGGGAATAGGCTAAAAGATTTTATTTTTGTATATGTATGTATTATTTTTTTTTGCATAATCTACTGCGTCACTTGTGATGTATTATTAAAATAGAATTGTACACGCCTGTCCGTTATATCTTGATCTGGGATTGGGTTTTGAGATATTTAGAGCTTGACTGTTTTGAGAATTTTTTAACTATTTTATGAACTTTTTTAACTGTTATAGGAACTTCTTAAGTTTTCAGCTTTAGCTATAAGGATTATGTTTGTCATTACACCTTGTTAATCGTTTTTTGCTTTTTTTTTTTCGTAAGGAGCTTTATCTACTGTGCGCCAAGCGAGTGAACCTTAACAACGACTGAAGGGGGTAGAGGACTAGCACGTAAAAAATCTTGCCTTCCCATAGGCGCACGAGGTTATTCTTACCATATTATGATTGATAATATTGATTAGTTTAAGACGTTAAATTTAATTACAGTTTTTTTTTATATTACAGTCTTATAGTACAAAATATGTCATATAATAATATCTCATTTTTATAATAAGGATAGTATTCCATGATATTATTTGTTGTATGTATTACATAAATATGTTGTAGTAATAAGTAGAGTTCGTTTCCCGAAGGTTTTGTATTTACGTCATTGATGACGTCGCTTCATTTGGAAAAAACGGTTTATCGTAGCTAATAATTCATATAAATTGTCTAGCATTCAATTTTTGTATTAAAAGTTAGGCAATATTGAAGCAAGTATGTTCCAAAACGCTCTTTATAGAACGTTCGGAATTGTTTTGTAATAAAAATTTTAATTTAGAGAGTTCAGTTAAGAGAGTTATCCGAAATATATAAAAATTAGTTAACCGCGTATAATAATCACCAAATGCAAGAAAAATATAAGAAAGGTTAAAAATCTTCAAAGATATCATAAAATTAAAGGTCTGATATATACGTTGTGTCGATTTTGCAAATTTTCTTTTTTTTTTGCTAGAAAAGGGGTGTCTTATAGAGTAGCTTAAGCAAAAAAATCGGAGGATTCGCCACATTTGAGCCGAAAAAATTCCGCATTTTGAGCCTAAATTGCCCTAGAAGGGCAAACTTCCGCTACGACTTTCCCAGGTGTAACATGAAAATATTGAAATTGTAACGTGAAAATAATGAAATTTTAGTAACCGACACCGCGGGCCTGGCACAGTGTTTCCAAAATTTGCACATTTTCTTATGGGGAATAACAGTGTTGTTTACTTTTAAGTATATTTAATATTCCACTTCACGCATAACTCTCCGCTCGCTTCGGGGGCGCAACCAAACAAAACTAACCCAAACTAACCCAAGGCATGCCGGAAATAAAAAAAAATTGTTATTTGTCAGTCAAAAATGTAAATATTTTTTAGTTTGTTTTTCCTCAAACCCCGCAAACATGTGACCCTGTTTTACAGATACTTTTCCGGCAGATGTTCCCAGGATTTGGCCCGCCTTATCCCGCCCCTGACAACGCCTGTCAGACAGTCACGATAGACGGCAAGAGCGCACCGGTTCGTCGTACAACTGGAAACACCTAGAACATCGCTTTACAAGAACTCCTTTGTCTGACGCACTGCATCACTGTGGAACTCACTCCCAGGACGCATATTCGGATGTAACAAGCAAGATGTCCATTCGACTATGCCGAACGTTTGTTCATATGTGACGTGCACGATAGCATTTAGTCGGATGTCGTGACTGTTACATAGAATCAACAAATAAGTCTTCAATTATTTAAACACTTTATGCATGGCCCTCCGCTCGCTTCGCTCTCTATACAGGGGCTCAACAAATAGAAACTAACCAGATGCCAACCAAAACTAACCCAAAATTTTTATTTTATTTTTTTTTATTTTGGGTTAGTTTTGGTTAGCACTTGGTTAGTTTCTGTTTGATGAGCCCCCCGGAGCGAGCGAAGCGAGCGGAGGGCCATGCATGAAGTGTTAAAATAATTGAAGACTTAATTGTTGATTCTATGTAACAGTCACGACATCTGACTAAATGATATCGTGCACGTCACATATGAAGAAACGATCGGCATTGCCGAATGGACATCTTGCCTGTTACATTCGAATATGCTCCCAGGACATCTGTTCTCCAAACTAACTATTCAAGAACCGTGCCAATCAACATCTTCGCACACACACCGCTCGTCGAGCAATATAGGATGTGCTACTGCCATAAAAAATCATTCACCTAAATAAAAAAAAGAGTAGAGACACTTATAGCACAGCTTATTCACTACCAGCTAGTCAACTATATCGAAATCGGAAAGTTGGAGTGTCGGGCACTGCGCCCTGAGCGGTTCAGTTCCACAGTTGAATTTAAAATGAATTTTCGCTTCAAAATACATGACAAATTCGTCCGAAGCCTCGGCTATCGCCCTGAGAGGTTCGGAAATTTTGGATTTTTATACATGTTTGCGTTTAAAAATAGTTTTTAAACGGATTTTAGACGATAAAATAGTTATTTATGCAACAAGTGTGTAAAGTGAACCTTTTTTATGAATGGGAATATTGATAAAAAATGTAATTGAAATTGCATAAAAAAATGGTACTTTACACATGAGTAGCATACAAAAATTTTTCTACTACCGAAAAATATATGAAAAAAAAATAGTATTAAATTACTCTACGCACTAGTGCTTAAAATAAATTATTTTACACACTAGTGCGCAAAATAACTTATTTTACGTACTGCGCATTAAAAAAGCCTATTTTACGAATCTTAGAGAGTGCGTAAAGTGAGTACTTTACGCACGGTAGTAGATAAAGCATATTTTAAATTAAACCAACTGTCAAAAGTATTATTCAGATGCCCAGGCGTTTAAAACAATATTAAGTTATGACTCTCTTCTAAAATTTGCAAAACTTGGTTATTGACTTTTCCAAATCAAAGGATGCCGCCGCAAGATGACTAGCTGGTAGTGAATAAGCTGCGCTTATACCGCACCATTTTTCTAATAAATTTTGCTAACGAAACTACAGTAAACGTCTGGCAACAGTGTGCCTTCTTAAAAATCTTTGTTTTGGCTATTGTGACAGTTGACAGTAAAAAGGATATTTACAAGTAAAATTTAATTTTGTTTAATGGGGCTATGGCCACAGAATTATTCTGTGCTATGGCTATGAGTCCCTTTAAATTAGGACCGGAACAAAACGGAGGCCTCTGGTTCGACGCAAATGTATCCTAGTTAATATTTTCACCCGACAATTGATTTTCATATGTGTTTTGTCTATATTTCTAGTGCTTTTGTGAAGTGGTGCTGAAAATTTCTGTCAAAACTCGAACTTTGAGAGCATTTTTTCGCAAATGTAGCGGATCTTCCGAGTTTTTTGGCTTAAACTACTATATAGGACACCCCCTTTCTAGTGAAAAAAGAGAATTTGCAAAATCGACAAAACTTATATATCACCAGACCCTACAAACCAAATAATATAAATAACCACACAGTTCGGCATCGGCAATTTCCACGCCAATGGCTAAAGCAAGTCGCTGCCGAAATTTTAAAATATGTAAAAAAAATTAGGTGTTGGTCTAGGGTCAAAGTGTATTAAATATATCCTGCGACCAATCACAAAACTCCCTCCCCTCTAAAAATCAAGTAAACGTCGCACTGTTGCCTATTGTCGCGTATTTTAAATAGCTTGAATGCGAATAAAATATAAACATTATAAATATTATAGTATACTTATTCCGTATTCCGTATTTCCCTATGTAAATAAAATAGTAAATAATAGAAGACACTAGTATTAAGGAAAATAACAAAATTAAGTATTCAAGTAGGAAATATAAATATGTAAATTCACTATAGGAAACTAGACAGAAAATAAATTAGGATTATTGGGAAAAAAATGTGGCAGCATCTAAATATGCGAGGATATTTTTTGCCCGCATTCTTTCCGTCCAGGTTCTTTCATTTGGCAAACAGTACAAATACCACGATAATAAAGCATGTTTTGAATTTGAAATTTGAATTTAAAATGAAATCATATTCCACCAATTACCTATTCTAATTGTTCACAATTGCTTTCAATATCAATAAATAGTTATTCAAAATTTTATTACCGTTATAAATTACTTGTTTTTTCAAATAAATATTAAAATTTCCTATATGTACAAGCGTTTTTCAAATTCTTACTTTTTATCTTAGTCCCAAATGTACTAAGTATAGTAACCAGGTAACACGAAAGTTCACTTTCGTTATCGCTCGCATTGCTGGGTTAGTTCACAAAGTTATATTTACATTACACATTACAGTTACTTATACAGTATAAAAAAATATATATAAAATTAAATGTATCGTAGTAAGTGACTAGAGATAGCAATTGCATATTTTGCGAAGGCCAACGACTTTTTTGTGATAACTGTGATAACACTTTATTTAGAAATAGCAGTTAATCCTGGAGAATAGAGTTAATATTATTTGAGAAGATATATTTTTATCAACTTTTCTGCTAGTACAATATTTTTTTGCTATAATTAATGAATTTAACCGTATGATCAGTAGACTTAGGTAAATATGCAATTTGAATATTTTGCATTAATTGTTTTATGCAAGTTACAGTTTTTCTGCACAATATTTAAAAAATGATAAAATGTGCATAAAACTTTTTTTTACATTTATTCCTAATATTTAGTGGTACCAAAGTGCCTCTTCCCTTTATACTTTAATAAAATTTTATGGTTTTAGAGCCTGATAAAACCAGAGTAAATTGACGGATATAACAATAATGACGGGAAATACCCAAAATTGCAAATGGTGAGTGTAAAAAGCTATGTAGAATATTTTAATTCCTTTTAATGTAGCGCAACGGGTACTTATAGTTTTGTTTTAGTTTCAACTAAGACGTGTTTTGCTTTGGTGAAATATGTCAAGTACAATAGAAAATGCCTTAGGTAAGTGGTATTTTAAACCGAATTAAAGTAAACAAAGAAATTTATATAGACGCGGATAAAATGCAATTTTGCAGCAAAAGTGTAAGTTAAAGTTTATTTGGTCTTTAAATTTGTTCTAAAAAAAATAAAAGCGAGTCTTTTGAATAAATTTGTAATTATTGGAATAAACTAATTTTTAATTTGTAAATGTCAATTAAACCCTAAAGATTAATTTTCTCGCATAGAATCAAGAATTTCAAATAGGCCAATATGTGAAAGGTGCGACACGTGTATCAAATAAAGGATAAAACAAAGATTCTGAGCGAAAAAGTTCAACAATAGCTTCAACAGTGTTTCAAAACTAGTTGCAAATACATCATAGGACAACATGCATTCAGCGAAGAATTATTTCAAGCCTTCATAACATCCATTATTACATCCCTCCTCGACTATATAACGATAATTGCAAGTCACTTCTTCAGAAGAATTGGAAATTTAACATTCCAAGTGATATAATTTTAAGATCTAATAATGTTGATTACTTATATCTAGGCGTTATTCAAAAAATTATCGCTTCTTTCCACTGCTCTCTCACTAAAAGATTTTAATTTTTTGTCAGATGCAGCTTCCTGCACGATTAAGGCTGGAAGCAATTTAATAAAGCCTCTGCGAAAGTGTATGTATCAAACGTGAACAAAGTTTTCCTCAAATTACCACTAAGAATAAAGCTGTACAGAGAAAGGCTACCTAATATTCTGCTTCAGCCACAAATTTCTGAAAAGGAATGTGGGGGTAAAAGTGTCTCAACCAAAAAGAAAGAACAAAAAAAGTGGACATCGATAATGATTCAAAAGCCAACTTAAGACCGTTTATACATTCATTTTATTTTGAAAAAGAAATACCCCTTTTATTTTGTGTAAAATAAAGGTTGAAGTGCGAAAAGAGGAAAACATTCCGTCTGTAAAGGGTTTCGAAAAGATGAATTTCCACCACAAACCTTGTAAAGAAGGAAATCAATTCTGGTGGGCGGAATTATTTGTTAACGAAGGCTATATTTAAGAGCAATAAGTAAAATCGGACATACAATGTAAGTATCCATCACAGTTGGAAAAATCTTGGGTAAACGAGGAATACACGGTTGGTAAAATATGGCAGGAAAAAAATATAAAATTATTGCACCAAGCTTTCATAGAAGGATGTTCAACTGGAACTAAAGCGCCTTGTGGTAACGAAATATATTGATAGTATAAATAGCTTTGTGCAATGAAGTTTACTAGCATTTTGCTCACAATGAAATCTAGTGATTATCACAAGAACATAAACGCAGATCTTTTCGAGGATTATTTTGAGCAGGAGTCAAGTTTCATCACCGTGATATTCGTAAAATCCTTAAAGAACTAGATACGCAAACAGCATCAGGATCAGACGAAATACCTGCAATCGCGTTATAGAACTGCGCTAACGAACTAACACCCGTTTTTTCCTCCAAAGTCATGGAACGTGTAGTCAATCAGCAAATACTCAAGTACCTCGAGACCACAAAATAATCAGCGATAATCGATACGGCTTTTGCAAAGAGAGATCGAAAGGAGATATATTGGCCTATATCATTCATATATGGATTAGGGCAATTGAGAACTATGGAGAGTCTCGAGCTATTGCGTTGTATATTTCGAACGCATTCGACAGAATTTGGCATGACGAATTGCTCAACAAACCGCCGTACTTCGTACTGGAAGCCTTTCTCAGCAGCTGCTTGCCAGTTTCTTTAAGAACCGATTTCTGCAAGCTGCAGTTGATGGACACATCTCAGACACTGTCACCATAAACGCGGGCGTACTTTAGGACGCAATACTTTCACCAACTATGTTCCTCACTATATTAATGACCTCCTAACCGAAACGAATAATCCTGTTTACACTTTTGCAGATGACAGTACCCCTGTCAGGATCGACCATTCCTTTATCCTCGTCAATGGGACTACTGGGTGCCTCGGTCAACAGCAATATGTCCTGGCATGACTACGTTGCTAACATCGCACAATCAGCTTCACAGAAGCTTGATGCGCTATTTCACAACAAAAAACTGTATACACCGCAACAGTTGCTCTTGCACTACATAGCGCAAACCATGCTTAGAATAATGCTCACATAACTGGGGTGCCGCACCAAAGTACACCCTAAAACGTCTGGATTCCATTCAGAAGAGAGCTGTGTATCTCATCGACGACCCGGAGTTGACCGGAACCTGGATAGTTTGAAATACTGCAGACATATGGCCGAGATGTCTCTGTTTTACAGATACTTTCGCAGCAGATGTTTTCAGGATTTGGCCCGCCTTTTCCCGCGCCTGGCAAAGTCTGTCAGACAGTCGCTCAAGGGCGCACCTGTTCGTCGTTCAACTAGAACATCGCTTTACAGGAACTCCTTTGTTTGGCACACTGCATCACTGTGAAGCTCACTTCCAGGATATCTGTTTCCCCCTAATTGCAACCTATAACTATTCAAGAACCGTGTCAATCAACATACCTATTCGCACACACACCGCTCGTTGAGCGCCATAGGATCTTCCTTTAGTGTGTGTGCCACTACCATAAAAAATATGCTAGACCTTATTCCTGCTTAGTCAGTTATCTTTATGAAAAACGCTAGTTATCACTCCAATAAATTTTAAATGCTACCAACTTAGCCTTGGAGAAACAACGATATTGTCCGATGGCTCCTTCAAAAGGAATACCATATGCAGGATATATTGTGAACTACTAAAAACATTTACACTACTAATTAATTATCACGCCATGCAAAGTTTGAACTTGAACTTGAAAAATATTATATAAAAATTCAAGTTAATTAATAAACAACGCGAGCGTACAGCGTAATTGCAATGGTTAGCCGCTATTTAGCAGATTTTATGATATAACTACTTAAGTGGACCACCATGATCAGTCCGGCAGGCTTTTGTCTCTCACCTATTTCACTCTCACCTACTGCAGTCCACAGGGACATGGCAGGGGTTTAAACGTTATCCTAATGCGTATTTAGGAAGCCTCCGCGTTACAGAACCCCAGTTAAATAATGCTACCTGAGTGGCTAGTTTTAACCCCACCCGTCATTGTTGTTTATCTTTTTTCATTCACTTCACGCATTAGTATTAGATTTTTCCAGAAAAGCAGGTATGTGAAAGCCTGGATCAGGTGATAAGGCTGTCGCATTTAGAATGCGGAGCAGTGGATTCGACGCCCGGCCCATATAATTATTTTTTTTTTTTTTTTTTTTGATAAGTTAGTTTTTTGGCATGCCTTGGAGGCGGCGGAACATAAAATGTCATTTTTTTTTATGTGATTATTTCTCTGTTAATAGCCTTCAGTTGACGATTGACTTTTGGGTGGAACAGCGTGTTTTCCTATGTCGATTCCACTAACAAATTTAGATTTCACGTGTTTATTTAATGCATTGAAAATGTGCACGTGTTTTGTGTGCGATTCTTCAGGAGGGGTGATTTAATTTACGGATCACTCCTACACTTTTTGCTACAATTTGATCAAGTTTCGTAAAATCAAAAACTTCGCTTATGGAAAACTTGTACTGAAGAGAGAAAATAGTGGTTATCATATAAAGTGCTATCGAAAAATAACGCTATCAAAAAAAGCACACAAAGAAGAATTCGAAAATATGTTCGAAGAAAATGTAAGTAATAATCCGAACATTTATTGAGGATAAAATATCGAATTGCAATATCTATAAATTAGTTATTTGTGTATTTAGAGCGCAAAGTAACGGATTGCCGCTCGTGAATAAATCAAATATGAGAGTTGTCCTAAGAATTGTTATGTATTTTTTCTTTAATTTATTGTTTGTTAGTTGTTTATTAGTATTAGTGATTGCTGCTCAGTCAATTATATTTGTAACTTTATTGAAAATAATAGGTTATATGTAAGAATAGCTTTTAAACTAAATATCGCTTATTTCCGTAAATTTTATTTTCTTTTGATTTGTCAATTTTGTAATAATTGGTGATTTCTTTACAGTTTTTTCATAAAGAACTTACTTTTCCAGCTCTTTGCAGTTCTACAGATAAAATCTCCTAGAAAGTCATTATTCCACAGAACTTTTTCATAACTATATTTGAGCGACGACATTGTTTATTATAACATATTTTAATATATATGAATAATAATCTCTGCCAATCAAATGTTTCAAATCAGACAATTATATATGTATTTAAAGAAATTCCTATGAACTGACTTGAATTTTTGACAATCTATATATTAGCTATTGAAGGATATACACATTGGCCAATATATTTGCCGAAACATTTGGCAAATTCTTTATGTACAATTATGTTGGGGTTTGGAACCTTCGGCAACATGCACTAAAACGGAGTTTTATCCACAATACCGAAACAGAGTTATTGCACTCGACGCGCGTTTCGCTAACCATGTTAGCATCATCAGGAGATGATTAAAACTGTACCACAACCACACAATGGACGTATCGCCAAAATGTTTGTGGACGATATTAAAGGCTTGCTTAAATCCCTTTGATTTATCGCGATATACCGACAATGAAGCGAATACCGGCAAACTTTGCCAAGCCGCGGCCAACCCCGACAAACATACCTCACACACATTCGTGTTCGCCGAGGTTCGCGAAATGCCCGGCATGAGAGACGCGTTTTTTGTCGGCCGACCGGGAAAATCTTAAACGAAACATTGTTGTCTTTAAAATAAAAAAGGCCGACCTGACAGTTCCGTCAGGGAGGCTAGTCATCAAAAATGGATTTTTGGAATTGGTCGGCCGAGTACCTAGTCACACGCACACGGACTAATGCAACAAATTAGGGACTCCTTAAGTAACGTTTCTTTGACAGAAATCCTCCTTATATGACGCATGTAAAAACAAAAAAGGTCCGCCCAAAAAGCCAATTGAGTTTTTTTCTATTATTAGCGGCATAAGTGCCGCGTTTTTTGTCGGCCGACCGGGAAGATCTTAAATAAAACATTGTTGTCTTTAAAATGAAAATATACCGACCTGACAGTTCTGTCAGGGAGTCTAGTCATCAAAAATGGAATTTTGGAATTGGTCGGCCGAGTTTTTTGGGCAGGGTGTGGTTCGGCCGACTTGACAATTTTTCATCCTCTAGGGTCTCTCTACTGATTGATCACAAAAAAACACGACAGTATGTGACGGTTCCTAGGCATCTCATTTCTCTGGAGAATTAATTGTCAATTACTGGTCAAGGTACGCTTTGGCCGACTAACGGTTTCTTATTCGAGCCAACTAAACAATATTTTTTATCATGCAAAATTCTGACAGTTCAGACACCACACTATTATCAGCGAATATTAACTACTTCGCTGCTATCAGCGAATATTAACTACGACAAGAAGGTCCACTCAATGGCAGGAGAGCGCTACAAAGGAATCGTCGTTTAGTTTCTTCGTTGCCTGGTAACAATCGACGAACTTCGCCGCACACAGGTTGAATTTAAATAAAAGCTGGCCATAAACGACATTTTCGTTTGCAGTATGTTTTATCAAATTTATGTCGAAGTTATTTATAGCACTCTAGTACTCTATTTGGCTTTGGAAAAACTCAATTGATATCTTCTGAATTGTTTGAAGCGCCCTGTCAAACTTACGTTATGGTTTTTATTATTATTATCACCAAATAAATATTTTGATAAAGTTTGTATTCAGCTGGCTGTTTCAAAATTCTGTTAACGTTTCTAATTAGTTATTATTGATAACAATACTCAAGGTATGTAATAACTAATACTTAAAAGATTTTGATTTTGTGTTAATGATTACACCATATTTCCGAATATTAATATTCTGAGAAAAGACATCAAGAAGAAAATGTTGCTCGAATTGGCCCCATCTTTTAATATTTAGTTAAATTTTGGCGCTTTGGGTGATTTTAAAATTGGTTAAAGGTTTCGCACAATATTTTTACTATATATTTCATTCCTATTTTGTAATACAACACAACTAAAAAACAGCGATATTATCGTATATCGAATATTGACCCGACTATAGAATTTAGGCCTGAAAATTAATCTGACAAAAGGATGAGCTGGTCTGTGGCCGCCGCGTCAAAGATCGCCTGCCAACATGATTGTTTTATTTGTATCATGGCCTGCCGATATTCTGCTAGTGTTCGCGCGGGGAAGGAGACACACCGTTGACATGCCGCCGCGGAGAGTGATCCTTCTTTTCATATAGTATTGCCCAAATACATAATAAAAGATAAAGACTGATCTACTATATTGCTAACGTGCCAACACTCCGTTGAGGTTATGTGTTGGTGTTATACCTAATTGTGCAACAACTGAAGTAAGATTATCAGAAAAATTCGCGTCGAAATGAGGATCTCTTATTGGCTACATTTGTAACGTGCGCAGTTTTCCCTGCTGCTGTCTTGTTCGAGCATTTACGTTTCTCTGTTTTTTTTTGCTTCATATGTTGTACTGAAAGTATTTTCAAATACGAAAAAGAAAGTTCGTGGCTTTAGCGGACATTATTTACCAGATGTGAGTTCAATTCGCTACTATGGTCTCCAAAAATTATGGAAAGTCAAAGTGTGTGAACCATAAGCAATTTCCACCATCTCTGTCGGCAAAATCGACGACGCGTTTCGATCTGTATGGATCTCGTCAGGTCGATGCAGCCATATGACAGAGATGATGGAAATTGCTTTGCCTGCATCTTATGAATCGTACTTGACGGAACGCAGCGGTAAGATGTTGTTCGTGGAAATTCCACCTGGTTCGAGGCAGGAGGCAGGAGGCTTTCCATAATTTTTAGAGACCATAGTAGTAAATTGACCTTGCATCTGGTAAATAATGTCCGCTAAAGCCACGAACTTTCTTTTTCGTATTTTTAAAATGTGACGGACGTGAATTTGACAGATTGGTATTTTTAAATGTCATTTAAATTACCCTTAACGCATCGCATCATTAAATTGGAATTTTAAAAGCTATATCTGTTGCAAAGTCATCGGTACGGGTGGGCAAGAAATTGAATAATCGATTAAACGCTTAATATTTTAGCAAATAACTGAATAATCGATTAATCGAAATAATCGATTATCGATATTTTCTGAAATATTAATCGATAAGTCGATTAATCGGTAATTTCTTAAAAGTGAATCGAATAATCGATTATTGTAGCCCACCCCTAATATTGTAGTAAGTGAAACTGAAGCTGAAATTTCGGTAGAATCATTATTACTGATGCAAGACTGATGTTATTATAAAAAGAGGTAATAAATACTTTGGCTGAATCAGCAGATAAAAATTTATAATTTAGTTTTAATTTGTAAAAATTGATGATATTACCTTGGAATAGTCAGAATATAAGCAAGTATTTTTGAACAACAGCTGCACTGATGTTTCTATATTTTTTACTAGCTTCGTTCCTATTAGATTATATATTATATAACTCTGAAATACATGTATGGCAAAATTGCAGGCTCTCATCAACGCGTTTCTGTCGTCCGCTTAACATTCATTTTGCTCGTGAGACCCCTGAATTAACCGTTGTAAAAACAAAATTTGGATCATCGAATTAAAAATTTAAAACCATTTTTTTACAACGAAGGAGCCCTTAATTTTCAAAACCATTTTTTAAAACGATTTAAGAACATACAAATGATTTTTATACATGATTTTTATCGTTAGTGATAATTGATACTCCCTATATATAAATATAGATGATGAGCAAAAAATTCAACAATTATTTATCTAAAACACGATATATTAAACGTGTAATACTTAATAACTTTTATGTCTTATTTCTGGTAAACCTTATTATGGCCAGCTTTCCTAGAAATTCGACCAGTGTGCGCCGGGTCCAAAGGTCACATGCCAGTATCATGCTAGTTTTCGCGCGGGGAAGGAGACATACCGTTGATGTGCCGCCGCGGAGAGTGAATCTTCTTATCGTAGTTAATATTCGCTGCTATTATGACGGTCGCCTCTCGGACTATAAGGAATTAAATCGAGAACGATACTAGTTTAGAAAATAACTGTGCACAGCAAATATTTGTCCTTGTCATTCGACTTGCAAAGGAATTGTCCTTCAATTTTGTATTTAAAATGTATTTAAATGTGAAAATTGCAATAAATACCGAATAATGCGGTTTTTCCTGTACTTCACCGAGAATTGCGGAGGCCGTACGTTATCGTCTATAATACTGAATCTGTCGCCTGAAGACACAAATACTAAAAACAATAAGAACAATGCGGTACAAAACGAGCTCTCAAGTGATTAGAAACCGTTCTGATTGCTAATTTGGTAGACAATTCTAAGGCGTATAATGAAATCGTCTACCTTTTCTCCAATATATTCTATACTAAGGTTTGCAATAGTCGTAAAAAACGATATCGCTATAAATCAGAATACGAGGCTATTTGGGATTTAAAATGCCAAGTTGCTGGCTACAAAAGTACAATATGAAAGATATTAGCTAATTAGGATGCCAGTAAAATTTTTTACTTAATCTCTTGATGAAACATAGCTCCTGAAAAAGTAGTTTTAATAATTGGAAGGGCATGGATTTATCGCCCGGATAAGTTTTAACCTTCCGTCGGGCCCAGTTACTTTATACACCTGTTCGGGCGCAGTGTATCTGACAGAACCAGTTCATAATTCTGAAAATTAAGAAATATTACTAATATTCCAAAAATTAGTAATTATGAAAGAAGGTTAATAATAATAAATCATAGGAATTGATATTAAAAATTACTTTATTTTAACTAAAAATAAAATATTAATTCAAAATAGGTTAAAGAGTTATATCATTTAAGTTGTTCGTTAGCTTGATTAGTAGTCAAACAGGATGTACATACAAAATTTGCATATTGTAGACAGAGTGATTTTTTACATTTTTTGCACACTTCTTTGTATTTTTTCGCAACCGCTCATTCTCTTCTTGCTGTGTTTCTGCTGGCACGTTGGGTCTGAATCTTTAGAGCTAAGGTAATTCCGCTAGTCCTTTGACTTCTTCTGGTCAAATGTTTAACACCAGGTCATGAGATAGCTAGAAGTGTTGCCTGCTAATCTCTTTCATACTGTTCCCAAAGTAAACTATTTGGGCATTAATTCCATACATATTTAGCATAGAGAAGGACACTGCAATTGGCCAGCGTTTTACATTTCTAGATACACTATAGGATGTGCACATTTTATCAGCGGTATCTAATCCACCCTTTGTCCCATTGTGAAGTGTTATAATGGATGGATTCATTTTATTGACAGTGTCAGGATCTCACTAGATGGATTCAATGATCCCACAAATTTAATCTTATATGATTCAAAGAAAGTAATAACTGTTATTCTTGTTTTCTACATGGATGAGAATCATATGAGATTAAATTTGTGGAATCATTGAATCCAAATTTGGTCGAATATTGTTGTCTCCAAGCTGTTGAAATAAAATCAAGTGATAACGCTCTCTTGCTTATCTTTACAGTACCAACAAATGAAATTTGATTATTTCGTACGTATTCCACCAAGTCAAAGTCAGTAAGCCAGTTGTCGGTAGTTAGGTTTCGGCCTGTGCCGTCTATGGGATCTATCATTCGTTTGACAATATCTGCTGGTTTATTACTGATATTAAATGGGCTTTCAGATTGCTTTCTCGCATAGATTTACTTTAGCAACTTCAAGCGCAAACAACTTCAAACCATACTCTGCAGGTTTTGAGGGTGTTACAGAATGTTGTGAGGAGAATTTAAGGACAGATTCTACATCTAAAAATATAAAAAAAGGTTAATTAAACATGGGTCCGGAAATGCTCCGTTTCCATGATACTGGGTGTTTACATTTTTCCGTCTTTATTAGATTATTTTACATTTATCGAAAACCCGTTGAGATATTGATATGAGATTTGGTGCGCACGCAAATGTATCATTAAAGATCACATTTACATGTACAAATTGTTTTCTAAAGCACTTACATTAGTGGCGTTCGTGCCGGCAAGTCTCTATGTTTAGCGAAAAAATTCTTATCGGGCTTATTATTGTACTGCTTAATAAAATAATTTTTATTTTGAAAACTGTGTATCAGAAGGAAAAAGTTCAAAAGACCCCTTTTCAGTAAAATTAATGTGGCTTTAACCCTTTCGCTGGATTTGTCCCTCTCACACCTATATTTTCAATATACAATATAGGCGAAGGTGCTGCACCAAGCGCGCTCGCTGCTTTTGTCCCATATGCGATACACCTATTTAAAACAATGTATAAACGCCGCGCGCTCTGTTGTTGGTTATTGGTATTTATTATTTCGCCATTACTATTGTGCCGCATGGTGTCTAACGGTCATTGGTTAACGTTGCTCCCCTTTTTTAGTAATTTTTCTTGTTTTATGCTGGTTTAGGTGTGTTGTGTTGCATTTTTCGGTAAGTATTGATTGTATTTATTGATTTTTTATACGTGTAGTACTTGTAAATTTTTTATCATTGCTATTTTCTTGCTCGGAAAATTATGTCCCCGTGCAGGGACAAATCCATTTCAACACAAAAATCTGCACACTTAAATTTATTAGGTAAATGTGTAATGATTGGTTTTGTTTTAGAAAATGTATCAAAGCCGAAAGACTCTTACAGATGAAGAGTTGTTGAAATATTTAGATGACGACAATGTCTCTGAAATTGATATTTTGTCCGATGACGATTTGAGCTTTAAGGAGTCAGAACAAGAAGAAAATCAAATCGCCGAGGAACTGTTAAATTTTTTTAATCCAGATTTTGAGGTCTTGGACCTTCCTGAGGATATCCATGACGTCGTTTTAGGACCTTAAGAACCTCAAGAGAACATACATGACGAGAACAGAAAACCTCCTAACCGCAGTGATAATTTTTATAAGCAGTATAATCTTACAAAAAAAGAAAATATTTCTGGAATTGATAAATTACAATACCAGACGCGAAATATAAAATGGTATACAAAAAAATAGGGTCGAACCCGTTGTAGAACTGAAAGCGCCCATAATTTTTTTGGGCGGTATCTACCTGAAAATATATTTGAGCAAATAGCCAATATGACGAATCTTTACGCAACTCAGAAAAATATTGCCAGATTTAGTCCTACAAACATAGAGGAAATCAAAAAATTCATCGGAATCCATATAGTTATGGGAAATTTACAATTTCCAATAGTGGAAATGTACTGGAGTTCTGCGTGCGGCATTTGCATCGTAAAAGTGAATATGACTCTAAAAAGGTTTTATAAGCCTAGGACGGCTTTACATTTAGTTGATATAACTAGTAGAGAGGCAACTAATACAGACAGATTATGGAAAGTCAGGTGTATTTATGATGCCCTAAAAAACAGATATCGTGAACTGCCATTGGAACGCAACCGTTGCGTTGATGAACAAATTGTCCCTTTCAAAGAAAGACTGAACATAAAACAATACGTAAAAGTAAAAAACAAACCCAAGGAATGGGGGGTGAAAATCTACGTATTAGCTGGCGAAAGTGGCATGATCTATGACTTTATTATTTATCAGGGATCAACTACGGAAATAAATCCTTTGTATACAACAAATTGCGGCTCTTCAGCAGCTGTAGTTATGCAACTATCGGAAAGAGTTTTAGACCCTAATCATGTTTTTTGGTAACTTCTTTAGTTCATATCATCTTTTCCAATTCCTAGATTCTAAGTCAATTTATGCTGCGGGTACACTTAGAATAAATCGATTTTACTGACCGAAACTTCTTAATGTCAAAGA
The DNA here is from genome assembly GCA_016904865.1 of Pissodes strobi. Taxonomy (NCBI): domain Eukaryota; kingdom Metazoa; phylum Arthropoda; class Insecta; order Coleoptera; family Curculionidae; genus Pissodes; species Pissodes strobi. The sequence goes on along the minus strand of MU189177.1, from coordinate 1,061 downwards.
AATGAAGAAAAAAGAGAGAGGAAATGCAGCAGAATGAGTTAGAAAGGATGGTGTAGTCGTTACGAAGTGGTATGATAATAAGCCGGTTGTATTGGGATCAAACTTAGTGGGTATTGGAGAACAAGATCTTTGCAAAAGATGGGATAAACAAAAAAAGAGTTCATTATTGTTGGTCAATGCTTGACTAGAATATAAAAGCGAAGCGGTAGAATTGGGAATTCTAAAATAAAAAATTCTAGATTTATTAGCATTTCGCCAGTCTGTGGCAGAACACCTGATCTATACCAGGAGACCGCCAAAAACAGGAAGACCTTCCGAGAATGATATTGCAGAAACACCTAAAAGGTATGAGGTATGAATCGAGACCTGCGAATGATGCAAGGCATGATGGGTACAATAATTTTCCCGAATATATCGGTCCAAAATGGAAGGTTGTAAGGAAAAAACCCACGTGTACTGCACAAAATGTAAAGTTCATTTGTGCTTCCTGAAAGAAAGAAACTGTTTCCAAAAATTTCATTGCTCGTAGTATCTTCAATAATGTTAAATATTTGTTGTTCCATAGAAAATGTTAGCTTTTAGTTTGTTTTTTTATTACTTTACTAATTAAAACAGAGCTTTATCCACAATACCGAAACAAAATTTTTGCACTTGACGCGCGTTTCGCTAACCATGTTAGCATCATCAGGAGATGATTAAGACTAAAACTAAAATCTACCTAACTCCCTTTTATACTACTGTTTGCTCAATCAAGCGGAACTAAAAAAGAACCAATCCTGGAATCCCACTAGTCACGCTGGATTAACCAATACAATGGACTATACGGAATAGGCCCTCTATCTCTATTTAAACTATTCCTACATTTAATAATTTCCATACTTTCATATGCGTCTAATAATCTCCTATCAGTAATATTATGAATTAATTTTAAATTTTTTATTGTTATTCTATGATTATTATCAAAAGCATGCTCGGCAACACTTGATTTTTCTGTTCTACCATACTTTAAATGAGCTATATGTTCTTTGAATCTCGTCTGTATAGATCGTCTAGTTTGCCCA